>MOOC01000133.1:0-177636 GCA_023376865.1 Colletotrichum filicis | reverse complement strand
AAATATATATATAAATTAATTTTATTTATATTTTTATATACTAAGTAAAGCTAGTTATATGTATAGTATAAAGTAGTAGGTTTTGGTGTAGCCCCACCAAAACCAGGGGGCCCAAAAGGGGGGGGGGCCCATAACTGGGTGCTTTGACTTATCCGTCCATGCTCACCGACAGGACGATGTGCGTGTCACTTCCCCAACCATTTCACAACTTCTCACACCTTCTCGCACCTTCTCACAGATTCCATAAGGAGTCGACTTCTACTCCCTAACTTCCTGTTCTCGCGCTGGCCTAGCTTTTGTCAGAAAATGCTTCGCAACTTGCATCGCTACACCTGAAAGCATTACTCGAGTTCATCCTGCAATCTCGTGTCAGTCACAATCTCATAGATTTATGGCATATTAGCCGTCATACGTCTGTCAATAATTTCGGCACGTAAAAAACCCATTTGTCATTCACCATCTGAGTGCTTATGAGCATGGCGTCATTGGAGAAACTGCACATCACTAGCACTCACATGGAGTTGGAACACTCCATTTCGTTCCGGGAAAATTTTCTCAAGACGCCTCTGAAGCTTGTATTGCTGATAGTAGCGCTGTTCAACAACTTGCCGTACGAGACCCATCTCCAGACGCGCGATAGCTGCAAAGTCGTTTGAGTGTTTCTTGTGATCAATGACAATGATGCAGCCGTATATCTCTGGCCTCATTGGGACTTTCTTATACTGTAAATTCGGACGAAGAGGCTCTTGAGAACCTGGAGCTAAGGAACTACGATTTGAATCATCTGATCTGAGGAAAACACGATGACTCAATGAATGTATGAATTGACCGGGGCTTTTGTGCCCACACTTACGAATCAACGCATCCGAGACTCTGTAGACTGCGGGACTGCACTCTAGGCAGTCTGGGGCGTTCGAAATGTATTGGATGGCAATCAGCGAGGCTTTCGTTTCGGTGAGACTCCAATGTCGGGGTGGTTGCAACCATCTCTGGAAATCATGCATAACGAGGCGTTTTCAGCGTCGCTCCGACATCGTAGACGACTCACATTTGTTGCCACAAGTGATTGCTGCCTATTTGCCTTCCCAGGATCTGTGCTTCCAAGGGGTGTGCATGGTTGTTCGCTGCTGCAGGTCGTAAGCCTGCACCAACAAATGCACTATGGTAGCAATTTACTCGCGAGTTTTGGAACAAAACCTGCACTCGAATCTCTTTTGGGAATCTGGAGGGTGGAATGATTTGGCAAGCGGATGTCTCACGCACACCGATGTTGGCATTTGGGGCGCATCATGTATTGGACTATGAATAGATGCCAAGTATTTTCCTCCTTCCTAGCATCATGATTGGAGGTCATGGACTGACTCAATTACCCTAGCGAGAGCCTTAATCTGACTTGAACGTGATTGGATGGAGAGACTGGCGCCTTTGCCTCCTTCCCAGTCTTCTGGACTGCCTGAGCCGCCTGATCTCATCATCTTCCATTCTCTGCGGAATCAAACCACCTTGTATCTCATCTGAGTGAATAGCTCAACAAGTCAAAGTATTGCTGGCGAGATGACCGACGGCGCGCTAACGAGAATTTCCAGAGATGGACAATTCGTATCTATAGAAGCTGTTGAAATGGAACCTCAGGTCGGACGTGGGGCAGTCTCAGGAGTGAATTCAGACAATGGCCAAGAAAATGGAGCGAGCAAGCCGGTTAACCACCAAAGATTCGCAGAGACTAGGACGGTAATAACGCAAGAAAGGCGGAATCCGACCAGAACTTTCTAGCAAAAGTTGAAAGGCATCCACATCTTTGTAAGAACTCATATTTTGTTAATATCTTGTTGCCTTTGCGGCCTCTGGGTCCTAGACTGATAGAAGATTAGATAATATTTATCAGATTAGAAGTCCAATTCGACCGCAGCATACGGCTAACTACGCAGGGGCCAATTAGGGGCCCTATTTATAATTATCATAGCTAGCCTAACCTATAGTTAAAACCTCTTTTTTATACCTACGTAGAAATTTACATAATTTAATTAATTTCTTTATTAACTTACGGTTCGAACTAACTACTCTATAATAAGGATATTAATACTAATTAGTAATTAAATTCTACTATTATAAATTAATAAGGTATTTTATTATATAAAAAAAACGACTTTTTAATATTATACGGAATAAGAAATTTATACTAATTAACCTTATAAAAATAAATAAAAAAAGAGGTAATTTTTAAATATTATATAGAATTAAGTAATTATAGCCCTTTATTACTTACGAAAAGTCGACGTTTACTATATTAAACTACGTTAATTAATAAAACTACTTAAGTAACTAGTTTTTTATTATTACTTTAAATAGCTTTTTTACTAAATAACTTTCCTATAGCCGGCCTATAATTAAAAATTAACTAGTTAGATTAGTAAAAAGAAATATTTATATAGTAACTACTTATATAATTAATTAATATAATAAATAAGCTTAATAATATAATATAAAAAAGTACTACGTAATTTAAAAAAAGGATCTCTAAATATAAATATTCTTAATTAATATAATAAGAATTTATATAAGAATTATAAAACTAAGAGATTTATAATATATAAAAAGGTTTATTATTACGAAAATCTTATAAATATAATTTTAAGCCCGCGGTTTAAATAACCTCCTTATAGCTCCCTTAATTACTTTCTAAGTATTATTTTAAAATATAATATAAAAAACGGTTTTATAAAGGAGGAGGGGATCTAGAGGCCTTAATAATATTATATTAAAAGTATTATAAATCTTAGAGATTAACTTAAAAAAAAGTAGCTACTTTAAAATAATTTTATAACCTCTTATTAAAGTTATAATTAACTTAAAAAAGGGCTAAGAAAACGAGAATTTAAGGGAGAAAAAGAAGAATCCTTTAGAGGGCCGCTAAGGAGCTTCTTTTTTATATTAGCTCTTAATATAAAATTACTAATTTTAAAAAATTAACTAAGTAATAAAAAGAATTATTAATAAGTAATAATTACTTAATAATAATTAAGTTATAAAAAAAACTACTTAAAAAATATAAAATAAAGTATTAAGAAGTAGCTAAAAAAAAAAGTTTTTAAAGTAATTAACCCTACTTAGTATAAGTAACGAAGTAGTAAGTATTTTTAATAAGTTTTTTAAGTCCTTAATTTTATAAAAAAGAGGGCTTAACTTTATTAACTATACTTAACTACTTATTTAGCTCTTAATAACTTATCTAGCTCCTTTATAAGCTAGTTAATATTTACTTTTAACTATTTTTTTAAAATACTACCCTAAAAGAAGTAAGTTAAGGAAAGAAGTAATTTAGAGGTTATAGAGAGTACGAGGCTTAGGAAGTTAGAAGGGTATAAAATAACGAAAATTAATAACTAATAAAGATCTTAAGACTAATTATTATATCTTTTTATAATAATATAAATATCTACCGCTATTATTAAAAAAAGAACTATTAAAACCTATTTTTTTATATTAAATAAAAAAAAGGATCTTAGTAAGTATAATAGTTAATAATTTAAAAGGGTAGTAGTAATTATTAGAAATAATAAAAACGAGAGTAGTAACGAAGTAGTAAAAAGAAGTAGGAATTGCCTAGACCCTAATAAATTCGTTAGGTAGTAAAAGCATAGATTTATTATAATTAATATATAGATTAAATATATCCTTATTAAAATTAAATACGCTAGTGACTATTAATATAAGTATAAGCTAAAGTACGACCCTTAGTAAGTTAGAATAAAAGAGAAAAAAAAAACCCGATTTTAAATAGAATCCTAATCCCTTATAAATAAGTAAATATTAACTTAAACTATTAAGGGACGTAAATATATAAAATTATAAATTAGCTTAATAGTAAATAAATTAACGCAGTATTAATTTATTTAACTAAGGTTTATAAAAAAAAGGGGCTATAGGGGCAACTCCTATTTTATAAAATTATAAATAACCATAGTTATTAACTAGATAAATAGTTTATAAGCATAAGCCTAGGAATTATAAAAGTAGTTAATAAATTCCTTTATAAACAAGGGGTATTACTAGCGCAATTATAATTATAAAAACTATATAAAATCCTAATAATAATAATTATAAAAGAGGAATTTATACTATAGAACTAAGCGTAAGTTAATAGAGTATATAATTACTTTAATAAGTTTAAAAAAAGGGTAAACGACTTAGATTTCCTTTTTATAATTACTAATAATAATCTATTATTATAAAAGGATATATAGAGGTAAAATATAATACTAGACGTATAATAATTAATAATTCTACCTATTTCAATCTATAGCTCGTTACTATTACTAATACGAAATTCGGTATTAATTAGTTAATAAAAAAAGAAATAAATAACTTAAAGTTATTAATAATACGTAATAACACAAGGATCGTATATAAATACTAAAAATATAGTAATAAATACGAAGTAATTTACGGATTTTAAAAAGATCTTCCTAAAAAAAAATTATACTCTAGGGAGAAGTACGAGGTTTTATAAAAAACCTTAATAATATTTTATAATTATTATAAAAAAATCGGGATTAGGTAATATTAATACTATTTAATAATTAATATTATACTTATAAATAAAACCTCTAATTATTATTATAAAGTAGTACGTAATTTTAATTAAAACGACTTTTTTAATATTATTAACGTAATCTAAAGCTACTTCGAGACTTATAAAAGGAATTTAAAGCTCCTATTTAAACTATAAGTAATTTTTTTTATATTTATAACTAGGATAATAAAAAGTAAATTATAAGTAAAAATCCTTAAAAAGCTTATTAATTAAATTAATAAGTTAGTAAAAACCTAGCTAAATAAGGGGACTAACGAGTAGAAAGTCGGATATTTTTATATTATAATCTAGTGTATATTAAAAATAAAAATAACCCTATACTAAGTACTTAAAAACTACGAAACGCTCTATTCGAGGCTAAGATCTAGTTTTAATATTAAAGCGAGAATACTATACTAAATATATTTATAAGTATATAACGGCCCTTATTAATAATATTAAGTTAATAAGATATATAATAAAAAAAAAAAAGAGACTAAGTATAGTAATTATTAATAAAGAGGCCTAGATCTATTAAATAAGTAAAAATTTAATTTATAAGTAGGGTAATAAAAAAAGTAATACTTTATTTATAAAAAAAATAAATATTAGTTAAGTAACTACTTTAAAAAAGAGCGTATTAAATTATATAAATAATATAAAAAGTTGAGGGTAGTAAATAGTAAAACTAGCCCTTATTAATTTAACTAATTCTTTATTATATATAAGGGTAGATCTGGGGGTACGGAACTTAGTAATAGTAATTATAGTAGTAGCTTAAAGTATTCGCTCTTTATAAAGAATTCGGAAAATAAAGAAGATCTTGCCCCCTATACTAATAAATTAAATTATAATAAAATTAATAATATTAACTACTCTTTTTTTACCCTATTAATATCCGGAAAATATATAAAACTAAATAAATAAAAAGTAGTAAAAGCTCTAAATAAATAAGTTTTTATTTACGGATAGTAAAAAAAAGTCCTTTAAATAATAAATATAAAAGTAAATAAAAGGACGAATTTAATAATATAAAATTCTATTTTTTTAATATTTAAAGAGAAGATATTACCTCTCTTAATATTTAAAAAAAAAATACAGTACTAAGTAATTTTAAGGGTAGCTAGAGGGGCCCTTTTTATATTACCTAAATTACTTAAATACTAAGCTCGTATAAGTATTTTATATAAGTAAAAAGTACGGCCTAGATAATTTTTATAAGATTATCCTAGATATTAAAGTATTATAATAGTTAATAAGAAGAAAGGGGTAATTCTAAGTACTATAGAAAATCGTATTAATAATACTTAATATATTAATAATAAGTATTATAAAAATTAGCTTCGGCCTAAGTAAAGAAATCGTTACCCTAGGTATAGTAGAAGTAAAAACGCACTTTAGAACAATAACTTTTTATATTTTACTTACTAATACTCTATTTCTCTTATATTTAAAAAATATAAATTAACTAAGTATTATATTTAATAATATAAGGAATAGAATCTTTAGTAATAAGTATTTTAAAATAGTTAAACGATAATAGGGGTATATATTTATAAGGCTTATTAATAATATAAAATTAATTAATTACTTAACGGAAAATAAGCTTAGATAACTATATTAGAAATTCGGGTACTTATTAATTACGAGGCTATATAGCTTCCTAAAGTAATTAAATAATAATAATATTAAAATAGGGGCGCTAAAATAGTTAATAAAAGTATATTACTAATATTAAATAAATACGCAGAGCCTATATAAATTTAAATTTAAATTACGTAATAAGCTTAACTTTAATTAGGAAATTATTATTAATATTTTTTATTTAAATAATCGACCGGTTTTATATATAATTAATAAAGCTATATTATTTTAAGTAGGGTAATTCTTACGGGATTTATAAGCAAAAATAGTATAAGTAGCCTTATAAAAATACTAAATTAATATATACTAAGGACCGCTAAATAGTATTAGAACCGACGCTAATATAAGTTTTAAATTAATAAAATTTAAAAAAAATATAATAGCTTATAATATATAATTAAAAGTCGTACTTATAAAAGCGTACTATAGTATTAAAAAAGTAAAAAGGGTATACTAATAACTAAAAAGGGCGTTTAGAATTATTAAAAAAGAAAATCCTAATTCTACTAATAACGAATACTTCTAGACGGTACTTAAGTATTATAATAATACTATAGGGCTTAATAAGCTTATATTAATACTATTAGTATTTAAAGTATATTTAAGAATAACCTTAGCTTTATTACTATTACTAAACGTAAATTAATAAGCCTAAGTAGTTAAAAAAATAATATAAGCGCTGCGCAAAGTAAGTATAAAAAAGTAAATTAATAAAGTAATTACTATATATAATAAGCCTAATATAGGGGCTAATTTAAATATACCCCTAAATTTAAATATAAGAATATAGTACGAAATTACTTAGTAATAGGCTAAGCTATATAAATTAATTTTTATTAATAAGCGGTTTTATATAATTATAAGAGATCGTAACTAGCTATTTAAAATATTAATTATAATAATTAAACTATATTATATAGATTTTATTAAAGTAATTTTTAACTTATAAAAAAAAGAAGAGCTAAGGGAAATAGTATAACTTATAGTAAAGGTATAAGAAATCATCTTTAATAAAATCGTCGTAGTAATACTAATAAATAATAAAAAAAAAAAAATTATTAAAAGGGTATTAATATTATTAGTAAGACGTCGTAAAAAACCACGATAGCAAGCCCTAACGTAATAATTTATTATTAATAACGAGGTATTTAATACTTATTATATAATAAAAAAAAAAGCTAATTTCGAGCTAATAGTTAAATTATACAAAGAAAGTATTATTATAACTACTAAAAAGCTATATAAGGGATTAAATTTTATTAAAATAAATACTCTACGTAATTAAGGGGTCTATTAATTTATCCTCTATAACCCTAAGAAATATAAAAGTCTCTATATATTTAAATCGTAAATAGTACGTAAAATTAAAAAAAAAAGAATACCCTAACTATATAAAAAATCTAAGTATATAATTTAGGAATATAGTAACGTTAAAAAAGTAACGCTACTTACCTAATTACCCATAATATAGCGCTATAACTAATAATTAATAATAGTATTAATAGTATTATTATAAAAAAAAGGATATAAGATTTAGAGCTATAATATTACTTAGGCTTATACTTAATTAGCTATAGGGCTTATAAAAAAAATCCTAGCCTATTTACTAAAAGAAATAGCTAGTAAGTACTTAAAAAGTACGATTATTAAAGTACTTAAACTACTATATAAGCTCGTAAAATCGGGTACTTATTAATAAGCTATATACTATAATTTTTATATTAATTAATTATTAATAGTTATATTTACGTATAACCCGTACTTATTAATTTTTAAATACGAAGGTAACTAATTTAAAATTATTAAAATATAAACTAATAATATATTAGGCCTATTTAATATTAACTTTATAAAAAAGGAGAATAAGGAGCTCTAAAAAGCGGGCTTTATAACTAAGCTAAAAGAGGTCCTTATAATAAATAACTTATTAATATTTAATAATAAGATTTTTATAATTAAAAAAAAACTATTATTTTTTAATAAAAGGGGTAAGATAAGAAAATTACCCTTATTAACTTAAATATAATTAATATTAAAAAGTAATATAAAACTAAGCTTGCGCGAGGGGTATATATTATAAGTATATACTAGCCTAAAGTAACTTTTAATTATACTAGAGTAACGTAAGCTATAAAACTAAATAAATAAAACATTAAAATACTTAATAAGTAGCTTAAATAATAATAAATAAATCTTAATTAAGGCCTCGTTTACTACTTAATTAACTTTATTATTAATAAACTCTACGTTTTTATTAATAAGTTATTTATAAATAATAACGACCTTATTTTGTAATTAAAATATATTATTATCCTAGTTAATAAAAGTATAAGTAAGAGTAAATTTACTATATATAGTAATATAATTTACTACTCGTTAATTAAAAATAAGCGGGTAATAAGAAGTATATTAGTATTAAAAGTTTATAGTATAATTAACGGCGTTAACCTTACTTATATAATTTTAATAATATTAAAAAAGATTATTAATTAACTTAACTTTTTACTAATCCTAATAGTTATTTATACTAATTCCTACTCGCTATACGAATACCTTATTAAATTAGGAATAATAAAAGAAAAGAGGTTTATAATTAATATTATAATCTTTAAATAATTATATAAAAAGTATAAGATCCTTAAGATTTATTAAATTAATAATAATAATAACCTCGCTAATACTTTTATAAAAATAGTATTTAATAAGGGGTTAGAATAATTTATAAGTAGTAAGAAAGTTAATATATAAATAAAAGAATAGGTTATATAAAAAGAGTAAAAAAAAGGGGGAAAAGGAAATAACTTAGTAAAAGGGCCCGAGGTTAAATTATATTTCGAATTATAATAAGTAAATTAATAAAAAAAAAAGAAAGTTAGTATTAAATTAGAAGTCTAATTCGACTATAGTATATAGCTAATTATATAGGGGCTAATTAGGGGCCCTATTTATAATTATCGTAGCTAGCCTAACTTATAGTTAGAACCTCCTTTTTATACTTACGTAGAAATTTATATAGTTTAATTAATCTCTTCGTTAACCCACGGTTCGAACTAACTACCCTGTAATAGGGATACTAATAATATCCCTCAACGGCACACTCGGAGCGGGACTTTATGGGAGAAGCGGGCAAATACTCGAACTCGGCGGACCCATCGCTGTCGTTCTGTCATTCATCATGACGGGATTCTTGGCAGCGGCAGTAATGCAGTGTATCACCGAGCTACTATGCATTTGGCCGATTCCAGGGGCGTTATCTATTTTCGTTAAGGTCTTCGTGGACAAGGAGCTAGGCATTGCAGTAGGCATTGCGTATTGGTAAGTGGCACAAGAGAATTTAAACTGGACAACGTGACGGATGACTTTTCAGGTTTACCTACTCAGTCGGTTTCTCGGCTTTGATTGCGTCAGCCGCTCAACATCTAAATTACTGGTCTTTCAGGGGCCCCGAGGTCACTGTGACAGTGATCTACATTGCCATGCCATTAACTCTAATGGTATTCAATACATACGACGTCGGGGTATGCAGCACATCCTGCTTTTTACAGGTCAAGTACTGCTATTCGCTAACGAGGTGCTGAAGATATATGGTTGGATCGAAGTTGTTACCGGCATGTTGAAGCTTGTATTTCTCGGTCTAATATTTCTGTTTCTTATAGCCATCAACGCCATGAGTGAGTCCTCTATATCAGAGCGATGTGACAAACTTACGGATTACTGACTGAGAGATAGCGGGCCTACCTGACACGGTGGCACATGGTATGTCAGAGTCTTCATTGAATTTCTTTCTGCGTGAGAACTTCTCATAACATGCTTTACGCTAGCATGGAATGTCCAGACATTTGATCAGGAGGCGGCGTCAGGTTGGACAACAGCTTTAATGCAAGGCATTCAATGTCTCTTACTTCACAGTTCATCATTGCTGACGGATAATAGGATGTCCCTTTCAATAGCAGCCTTTTCCTACGTAGGAGTTGAGATTGTTGCAGCCACCGCAGTTGAGGCCCAGTGGCAGCAACCGACGAACACATCGCAGAACAGTGTTACAAGCGCTTCCGAAGCCGCTGCAGTCCAGAGTTCATCGACGCAGACCAACGAGGCGCCCGCAACGCCCACATCAGCTCGAAATGAGCAAGAGGCTATTGGCAGCACTATACTATTTTCGGCGCTATATTTGCCAGTCATAGTTACTTTTGCATATGCGTTAGGCGGGCTGCTAGTGTCTCTCGGCCTCGATCCCAAGAATTGCAATCTACAGCAGCTCAGTTGGGTTGGAGGTCTCAATTGCTCACAGAAAAACGAAACAAAGCTTGAAACAAGTTCACCTTTTGTGATTATTGCGACTGAAACGAAAATACTCGACAACTTGGGCGATGTGTTCAACTTCTTCGTTCTCTTCACAATTTTAAGTTGCGCCAATACAAATCTGTATGTAGCATCTCGAACATTGGCCGGCCTCACTTGCAACTTGCGTGGTGAGGACAGAGTTTCAAGGTGTCTTCACTGGTTTGGCAGAACGAATGAGCGCAGGGTGCCCGTTCGGGCCATGATTCTATCGGCTCTTGCATTTGCCTGGGTTCCATTTCTGCAGCTTACGAATAAAGGACTCGATGTGAGTTCGGGCATCGGGAAAGTAAGTTCATATGGCATGATATGCTTGCGATATCTGAGTGGTTTTGACAGTCTTCATTTAGTTTATCGAGATTCTGGCGCAGTTTGCTACAGCTGGCGTAATTATTGTTTGGGCTTGTGAGTGTGTAGCATATATTCAGGAGTTTTGCTATTGGGGCAGTACCATTTAGCTATTGGGGCAGTAATCCACTTTTTAGACCAATGAGGGCTCATAGCCATAGAGCTCGGACCATAACCCCACACCTATACCCGCTACACCTACCCACGGGCTACCTAGCGTTATTACCTATAGTCGTAATTACATAAGGTAGCTACGGGTATATATAGTTATAATTATTTATAGTTATACTTACTTATGGTCGTACTTACCTACGGTCGTACTTACCTATAGTTATACTTACTTAATTATATAAAATAACTATAAATACGTATAATTATAATTACTTATTAAAAAAGATAATTAAATAAGTAATTAAGTAGGTAATTATAATTATAAGAAATTGTAACTATAGGTAATTATAACTGTATATACCCGTAGCTATTTTATATAATTACGACTGTAGGTAATTGCGACCGTGGGTAATTACGCCTGGTAGCCCGTAGGTAGGTGTAGCGGGGCTAAAATATTTAGAGTTCAGAAGGCAGGCTCTGATTAGCTAATAAAGTAGATTACTGCCCCAATAGCCAAATAGTACTGCCCCAATAGCAAAACTCATATTCAGTATTACCGATGGTTAGTCCACCTTCCCGGTTTTCATCTGCCGTTGCAGCGCCCTTACCGGACCCTACAGTATTCGAAGTTCTGCCGTCAGAGAGGCCCTCAGTCATGCGAATGTACATCTGAGGCAACGCCAGCGCGATGGGGAGTATCCATATCGCAGCCGCGGACAACCCCTGATCGCTTATGTTGCACTCATTGCATGTCTCGTATTGCTGCTTGTATGCAATGGAGTTTTCATGTGGAAGAAGCCAAATGTCTTCCCATTCCTGTCAGGCTATCTCCCCGTAAGCAGACAACATTGACAGGTACGAAGCTAATGGCCATACACTGACGAATACATCTAAGATCATCGTCTTCCTGGCATTGTGGGCTGGATTGAAACTGTATAGAAGAGCTGAGTGGTCCTTCATTAAGCTGAACGAGTCCACGGCCGAAGAGGCATTTGCGTACTTGAATGAACTGCGGGAAGGTGCGCTGGACCCAAGTGGAGCTCCTCCCCAGCCTATGCGTTTTCCGTTTGAGCGAGTATTTTGGTTTGTAAGGTTGCGGCCTTGGAACCGCAACCATCGCCGCTTGCCAGATACCCTTCACACAACATGAGCCCAGATACCAAGATGTTTCTCATGACGTGGTCGTCGCTTGAAGCTATGGAGCACGGGGAAGTTCGGTCACTCTAGAAGTCTTCGGTCGGTTTGAAGTCCTACCCTTTGCACTCGATTCGAGTTGGATCACAGACAGCAAAGGTGGATTTGGAAGATGGTCTAGGCCATACAAACGGTTCTTCTATATAGGTACCTTACTTACACACCACGAAAAAATCATGGGCTACGCCCACAACTGCCTTTTCCCACATACATGCGACTTTAGACACAAGATTATTGAGATTCACATCGGCCGAAAGGCCCTCCCGCCGTGTATTCCATTAACTGCGAGATAACGTCGATACATAAGTACGTACCTCTAAAGGGAAAATAGCAAATCACGTATCATTCCATGATAATCCGAATTATTCACGTCTAACTCCCTTCCAATATACCTAATGAAAAAATCTCATTGTCTGAGAAAACCGGGGCAGATATACCGACGTCATCTCGCAGTTGATGGGATACTAACAATCCATAAACCTTGAAAGATCCCAAAGGAGTGAAATATGTAGCTGCGTGTCTGTCAGCCGGGCTGGACTCCTCAAGCTCGTGCGTATTTCTAAGAGCCAACTGCGAGAACCACTCGCGCTCCTATTTTCTTTCACAAGCTTCAAAGCATACACCCTTAAACGTCTTATGACTCTTCCCATCAGTAGCCACCGCTGAGCAACAAGTCTTATCCCTTCTCGCACACTTCTTCCCCTTGCTATTCTGGCAGTCTTTATCAGAATTACACATATCCTGGCAATACTGCCCATCGAACGCACCGCAAAACGGGTCGCCCTCGACAGAATCCATACAGTCGCACAGCTCGTCTTCACCAGCACCGCAGCTCGATCCGCTGACGATAGGATCTCGGCAGCTTTCAAGGAGGGAAATGCCTGCCTTGCAAGTGTGTGGTTCGAGGCAGTGGCCTGAGTGGCAGTTGTAGTTTACAGGGCACTATTGTCGTAGTCAGTCGAACCGTCTTGTACAATGGAAAATGGACCGTGGTTGGGAAGAGCCTCACCTTGTTTCCGCATTTGCTGCAGTTCACGGGATCGCTCTGGAATGTGTCGTTGGGTAGGCACTCGGAGTTGCAGCACGTCGTGCCCTTGCCGCACTAGTAAAGTCCAATTAGCCTTCGATACTAAACCGTTATACTTGCATCTACAAGATGGGCTGGGCTTTATGTCGAGGGTGACTTGCCTTGGTACCGCACTTTCCGCAATTTTTGCCATCACTCTGCAACTGCGTCGTGCTCATACACTTGGAATCGCAACAATCTTGACCTTCGTCACACTAAAGAAAATGAGTAAATGATTGGGAACGTCGATTTTATGAGGAGAAGATGCAGCGGAATATCCACGTACCCTGACGCCGCATTTGCCACAATTGTTGACATCGGCCTGAAAGTTGTTCTCGGGGACGCACTTCGAAGTACAACAGCTTTCCTTTTCGCCGCACTTTAGTGTTCAACATGTCAGTCCAAATACCGCATATCTGGCTACAAGGTAGAAAGGATGTATGCAAGTTATGTAGACAATAACACCTACCTTGTTCCCACACTTCCCACAATTATTGACGTCAGTGGACGTATCGACACACTCGGCCGTCTCCCGAGTCTTGCAAAACATCTTGGGCTTCTCGCATGTCTGGCAGAGCGTATCACAGTTCGGGAAGACGAGTTTGAGCGGTAGACAGAGTACTGAGCAAAGGGCAGGAAGCTCGTCGGTGGATATGGTGTCTTGAGAGAGCTCTTGAGCATCTGGAAAGTGTATCAGTTTTTGTCCAATTGAGGATATTGCGCAGGACTTACAGCTCACCGTCCTGGCGATGAGAAGACAGAGTGCTGTGGATTTGGGGATTCTCATTTTCACTGCTGCAAGCTGGCGACCTGGCAGTATCTTCACTATCCTGGTCCTTTCTAGTGAGGGAAGGTACGTAGGTATCGGTCAATGGCATTGGAGACTAGTTGAATAATACATCTGCACACCTTATATAACCGACATACTTGCGCAACTCTTAGCGTTCTGACCGACTTTTCCTTTGTGGCGTCAGGTATTACACCGTGAAACAGATTCGTAAGTGCAATGTTGACCATGAAATAAGTTGCACCGTACTCTGGAAACCATCTACCTTGAGCAACGCATCCGGAAGGCGCAACTAAGCTCTGTTGCGATGCTTTACTGGGCAAGCGACAAATGTCTCGACGCTCGTCGAACCCAGGAGCTTCAGCAATGATCAGTGGCCAATAGAGACGAGTTGTCTCAGTTGACAAGTATAACACCAACCGGCCAATAGTCTCGGATACTGTTACTCAATCAATAACCTTGGCTGATTCTTGGCTTGGACAGTTGAACCAAAGCCAATGGCTCACAAGCTTCAAACCCCATCGGCAATCTTGCAATATAACAAGACCTACATCAAAGACTTGTTGACAGATAAGGTGTGGCAACGCAATGGAACCAAGCACGTAGATCTATAGCTCAATCTGTTTTCCCTCTTGCTGGATTTCAGCTGATCGCCTAATCTTGGCAAAGCCGTTTTACAACCTTTTGATCTGGCCGTTGGTCAGCTTCGCCAAGGCCAAGAATATCCCAAGAGCACCAAGCCTTGGATAAAGTCACAGGTGGAGAGGAGGGCGTCGGCGCAGCAAAGGACCCCTCAAAACAGCTCTGGTCTGGTCCTTTGAGAGATCCTTCATCCTCTGATCGAGTTGCGACTCGGTGGGTACTCGTCTCTGCTGCTTTATGTATGATGACGGCGCTGCGGCCAAGCGTCAAAGGCAAGGTATACATTCTGCATGCCTCCAACCCCGCAGGACCGGCAGACAGACGCTTGGGAATGGGATTAATTCCATCATCCAAGACGTGAGTACATGCATAGTGCCGTAATACAAGCTCATGGGAGGTGGGAGGATAAGCAAAGGCCAAGCTTCGCGTGGACCATTCCGGGAACGAGGAAAGGGTAAGACGGGCAAAACGGATAGCTAGAGGCTTAGGTCGTGACTGCAGTACCGACTATCATCGCAAGCTAGTTGCTGCTGTAGTGACCACCCTCAAAGTGTGTTTGTGATGGGCGAGCATGCTACCACCCACCGGCTAGGTGTCTCACCCCAGCTATGTTGCTACAAACGTGCGAGCAACGTGTTGTTTTCTCCAAGAGAAAAGTGACTTACGCTAATAGCGCCGTAGGGGAAAACCGACAATTAGAGTCTAACGTAGGCCGTTCCGAGGGGTTGGTTCGGGACGATGGCCGGTGGCGCGAGGTGACGGCATGGAGAGTGTCAGTGAGCATGATTTGGATTCTTTACGAAGCTATACACGAACCCGATCTGTGGTTTCGACAACACCAGGGACCACGGCGACGGCTTGGCGAAATAGTTTCGTTGCCAAGAACATGCGAGGAAGAACTAGTGGTGTTCTGGCCTGAGCGAGCGTGGAACGAGAGAACCGAGGGGCTCAAAGGGGGGGGGCGGGGGGGGGGCTGGGCGAATTGGTTTGGTGCCAAAGAAAGAGGGGGAAAGAGTGGGGGGTGTGGGGGCGTGGGGGGGGGGGGAAGGGGGGGGGGGGGGGGCGGAGGGGGGGGGGGGGGGCGGAAGGGCGCTCTGGGTTGAACCTCCTACGTCACTTGGCCCGGTCCACACCATCTTGCGCGGTCGCGAGAAGCCAAGCGCTTGGCGACTCCACCGAGAAGATTGTGAGCGTGTCAGACCACACAATGTTGCACTTGGTGAACAAGAATGACAAGAATTGGAAACTTGAGCTCGGCGTTGGGGAGGACGTCGGTTTGAAGCAGTTCGGATGAGGAAGGGGGAGTACACTAGCCGCCGGGAGCGATAATTCGATCTCGGATGCCTCGTGCGCATATACGGGCGCCGAGCGCGGGGTGATGGGCGACAGACAGCACAGATGAGGAAAACCGACAGAAGGGATCAGCATTGCGCTTGGATCGTCGACGCAACCCCTCCATGTGTGCGATGTAATGTCTCTCGTCCCCTCGTTCTGGTCTGTGTGTGATGGGCGGTTTGGTAGTGCGAGCTGCGATCCTGTGTCCTCGGGTTGCGGGCTGCAGGCTTCGGGGCCGTGAGTGGTCAATTGACGGCGATGTGGGATGATGGGGTCAATGGGGATTTTCTGGGGTCTAGAATGCCTGGGCCCAGCTTCGGTCATCCCACGTCGGAGCTGATCCAACGTCGTTGAGTCGTAGGACAAGAACCGCCAAGGGCCGCCAAGTAGAGCCGGCGCAAACGGAGTCGCAATGGTGGGTAGCTAGGTCCTGACTGTAGTCATGCCATGGTAGGTATATGATACGCGCGAAGCATGGACAGGAGGCCGTAGGTAGAATAGTTGCCGCCTTGCCAGTTGATCAGGATGGGTCTATTTCTAGAGGATTCGGTATTGATGGTATGTAGGCTGGGCACGACTGCCAGAAACCCACATTCCAGCGTGAGTGAATGGTTGTACGGATAGCGGTTGCAGAAATGGCAGGATGGCTATTGCATTCCTCGCTTGCAGTCGGAATAGACTTGCTTTTTTCGTTTGCCCATGCCCGGGGCGGCACGGCGACGTTGGCCGGCAATCGTTGTCCGGAGGCTGGAGAGGTTTCCTACATCGCCCGCGCCGGCGGCTCGCCATCGAACCCCGGTCCACCTTGAAGGTCCTTCCGTCCAAGTCTGCCTAGCCAGACCTTTTGATACGCAAGCTGGTGTTAGATGGTGTGAAAGATAGTGTACGACCGACGGCGCGGACGAACTGGTGTGGTAAAGGTCGAAATCTTGGCAGCGGACGGAGTTGGGCGAAAAGTGATTGAAAGTGGCGTGCCATCCGGTGTCGCCATCTCGCTCCGCCCGGCGGAAGGCGAAGTCAGCGTCGGGCTCCGGCTTTCTTCGGGTTCGGTGATGGATTCGACGACGTGTTGGGTTGCAAGCATCTTCCATACGAAGAAGACTGATCAGCTGACGCGTAGGGAGGGTACACGTGATATCAAAGCTTGCGAAGAGTCAGAGCAGAGCCTCTCTCAGCCTTAGCACTCGGAAATATACGATGACTGGGTTTGGCATGTCGTTCCGGGGTGCAAGTAGGAGTTCGGCATCTGAGAGAGGCGGCGTTGTTGAAAGGATCACGTTGTTTCGGGGTCTTTGTTGAGGTGAAGCCGGGAGTTGTTCCATTTGGGTGTACCTCCCCATTCGTATCCAGGCAAGTAGCTATGCGTGGCCGGGAAGGTGCAACGCAAACGGCCAAACAAAAACGAACATGACACAGCAGCGTATAGGCGTCCAGTCCCAGCGGCTCTCAGGCTCTCAGGGCAGCCAAGGCGCCATGATTCGCCCCCTTGCAACCAAGTTACGGCGGATAGTCGCGGCGAGTCCGCTGAGGTGCGTAAGTACCAAGGCTGTGCATCTTGGCTGGCAAGATACCTCCACCCGCTGTATCCAGGTGCTGTGGTATCTGGACCAGCTGGAGGCAAAAGCCAAGAGAGAAGGAATCCAGTGGCCAAGAGATGACAGGCCAATCACACAACATGCTCGTGCAGAAGACCCATATAAAATGTGAAAATGTCTGTGCGTCTGGTTCGAGCATGTCCAGTAGCACGTGATGCATGCCCCCATGGCGCAGTTTAGACTGTCCATTGGTTTATCGCATCGAATAACTTTATTCGCCGAGAGGCGGCCAATGGCGTCACTGACATGAAATGGGTTCGTTCCATTCCATTGCCTTCGCAGCGAGAAAAGCTGCAGAGTCACACTCGATTTTTAAATATGTGTGCACGCTAAAAACTTTCTATCTGTTTGCAGCTGCAATGGTCCGTTCATTTTATAGTCATGTTTCTGCTGTTTTGCATGGAGGCTCCAATGGCAGAACACCGTCCTCCTGCTACTGCAGCTCACGATCTGTTGGCCGCTTGACACAACTGGCCCATATGAGTAAGCAAATGCCATACCTCCAGTCTCTCATGATGAAGTTCCATTCTTTCGATAAGATGTCATAGAGAAACAACCTGCAACCTGCCTTGATATATCAATGAGTAAGGCAAGAGAGTAAATACATACTCACATTGCGTACCCCCGGGCCTCCCTCCGGCCCTTCTCTCCAGAGTTCCTTCCTTCTCCAGCCCCCCCTGCTCTTTCCCTACCTTAATCCATGCCCCACCACCGGACCCCACTCCCTCTGGGTGCCCCACTTCCGTCCACGCCGCTTCCTTCCGCCAAGAGCTCCGCCAAGGTCATCGTCACCCGAGGACCACCACCCAACCGGACCGTCTTTGCTCTCAGTCTCTCATTTTTTTTCCTGCCTTTTCCAATTCCAAACCAAATTTCTCAGGAAACTGGAACGGTCTCCAAAAGCCAAGAAGCTCACCACCCGCCAAGTTCAGCCAAGTCAAGCTTCCATGTCTACCGCCTTGGTACAACCACCAACGCCCAATCACACACTTTCAGTCGGCACAATGACCGAATGCCTTTTTTCTTTTGCAAGCTCTCGTGCCAATGTTCCCTTCACGACAACGCCCCTCTACGAAGGGGGAAGGGGGGCGTGTTATCATATGCCCAGACCTTGGCATCTTTCCCAGCTTTTTCTTTCTCTTTCTTTCACTTCCCCAGTCTGACGCTGATGACCTTGTGGGTTACGAGGCACAAGCTTCCAAACTTTTCGAAACCCTGCGCATTTCCAAGTCTACCAGTCTCCCGGCTGTCAGTCTATAAAGGTAGTCTTGTCCCCCCCTCAACCTTTGTCATCTCAAACTCTAGATCTGTCGGTCAGATAGCTTTCCCTCTCCTTCCTTCCAACCACACAACGGAAGAAGAAGCTTTTCCAAGGTTACCAAGCCAACCATCAACTATCCTCTCTGACCTCATCCGCGAGTGAGAGGCATCATCACTACAACCGCCTATCTCCAGCCTCGATTTGGCAAGTTCTACAGCTGATTCAAGCTTCTCTCCACCTACCACCCCGATCGTGAATGGAAACATCCTACATCGCATCAACGTCGCCAGCTCAGACACGACACAATGTCTGGTGACTACCCAAAACACCCCTTCTTGCTGACGGTCCAAGAGACCGCGCAGGCGCTCGGAGTTGACCCCGACAAGGGATTGTCTTCGCAGCAAGTCCAGCAGGCTTCGGACAAGTACCCTCCCAATGAGTTCGAAGTTGGCGAGTCGGTGCCATGGTACACAATTCTTAGCAAGCAGTTGTTCAATGCCATGGTGCTCGTTCTCGTCTTCGCCATGATTCTGAGTTTCGCCATCAACGACTACATCGAGGGCGGCGTTCTTGCCTTCGTCATTGTCGCCAACGTCACCATTGGTTTCTGGCAGGAATACCGCGCCGAGAAACAGATGGATGCTCTCCGCACTCTTTCTGCCCCCTCTGCCAACGTTCTCCGCGACGGAAAGACCAAAGTTATTCCCAAGTAAGTATGCACAATGCGTCAACGCGCGGTCCCCCCCGCTTCCTCTCATCTTGGCTCTCTTGGCTCTTAGCCGCCTTGCTTGTTTTCCCTTGGCAAACATGCTAACTGTTGCAACAGCGCTGAAGTCGTCCCTGGTGACATCATCCTTCTCAAGATGGGTGATACAGTGCCTGCCGACATGCGCATGTTCGAGGCTATGAACTTGTCTTGCGATGAGCAGTCTCTTACCGGTGAAGCTCAACCCGTCGATAAGACCACCGAAGCCAACATCATGGTCCCTGGCTCTGAGAAGAAAGCCACGGAAGAGGGCGAAGTCGGTATCGGTGACCGCCTCAACATCGCATACGCCACAACAATCGTTCGCAAGGGCCGTGGTCGCGGTATTGTGGTTGCTACTGGCATGCAGACCGAGGTCGGTAAGATCGCTGCATCTACCCAAAAGAAGACGCGCAAGCCCGGTCGCTCCATGAACTACAAGAAGTACGGCAAGCGTCAGCCCGTTGTTGGTCTCTCTAGACGTGTCTACGATGCTGTTGGCAAGTTCTTGGGTCTCACTGAGGGTACCCCTCTGCAGAAGAAGCTGGCCGCTCTGGCCTACCTTCTTTTCGGTTGTGCCATCATCCTGGCCATCATTGTCTTCGCGGCTCACAAGTTTGATGTTACTGGCGAAGTCATCATCTATGCCGTTTCTCTCGGTATTGCCATCATCCCGGAATCTCTCGTCGCGTAAGTCCTGAGTACTTCTTTGCCAATCAAAGTCACCACTAACAGTAGCCTAACAGTGTCCTCACTATCACAATGGTTGTCGCCGTGACGGTCATGCGAAAGTCTAACGTCGTCGTCCGAGACCTTTCTGCTCTCGAGGCCCTTGGTGGTGTTACCAACATCTGCTCCGATAAGACTGGAACCCTTACACAGGGTGCTATGATTGTCCGCAAGGCTTGGCTTCCCTTCTCCCACACCTACACTGTCCGAGACTCGCAAAGCCCCAACGACCCGACCAAGGGTCGCGTCACCCACTCGGAGTCAAAGGAGCAGGAGAAGGTCGTCGATGAGACCCCCAAGCGCGACTACGATCAGGAGCGATCTGCCGCTGTTCTCAAGTTCGATGTCCCCGAGGAGAAGCTTCAGAACAAGCAGCCTGCGAAGGCGCCTGAGGCCGAGAATGAGGCCGAGATGACCCCGCGCCTCAAGGCTTTCCTCCTGTCTTCCGCTCTCTGCAACCTGGCCACTGTCCGATACGATGAGGAAGAAGCCAAGTGGCAAACTACGGGCGAGCCCACAGAGATTGCTCTTCAAATCTTTTCACACCGCTTCAAGCTCGGAAAGAAGTCCCTCGAGGGCCTGGGCTGGAAACAACTTGCTGAGTTCCCCTTTGACAGCTCCATCAAGCGTATGTCTGTCATCTACGACATCCCCGAGAACGACGAGACTGCCGATATCTGGAGCCCCGAGAACAGTTTGGTCTTCACCAAGGGTGCCGTCGAGCGCATCCTGGATCTCTGCACCCACATCGGTTTTGGCGAGGACAGACAGGAGCTCACCGACGCCTTGAAAGAGGACGTTCTCAACCAGATGAACGAGTTGGCCTCCCAAGGCCAGCGAGTTCTCGCCATCGGCTGCCGCGACTGGAATGGAAAGTTTACCACCAAGCAGGCTGACGTCGCCCAGGAGAAGGAAGATGCTCTGCGTACCGAAGTTGAACAGGGTCTTACTCTTCTTGGTCTCGCTGGTATCTACGACCCTCCCCGCCGAGAGACTAAGCCATCCATCGCCGAATGTTCTTCAGCCGGTATCAAGGTCCACATGCTTACAGGCGACCACCCCGAGACAGCCAAGGCTATTGCCAAAGAAGTCGGCATCATCCCCAAGAACCTGGGTGTTCTCCCCGACGAAGTAGCCAAAGCTGTTGTGCAGAAGGCCACGGATTTCGACAAAATGACTGATGCCGAAATTGATGCCATGCCCGAGCTGCCTCTGGTCATTGCCCGTTGTGCACCCGATACCAAGACTCGAATGATCGACGCCCTCCGTCGCCGCAACGCCTTCATGGCCATGACTGGTGATGGTGTCAACGATGCCCCTTCCTTGGCTCGTGCTGATGTCGGCATTGCCATGGGCTCTGGTTCTGATGTTGCCAAGTCGGCCTCCAAGATTGTGCTCACGGACGACAAGTTCAACTCCATCGTTTCCGCCATTCGCCAGGGTCGTCGCATGTTTGACAACATCCAGAAGTTCATTCTCCATCTTCTCAGCTCCAACGTTGGCGAGGTTATTCTTCTGTGCTGCGGTCTTGCTTTCCGCGACGGTGCCGATCTATCCGTCTTCCCAATTTCTCCTCTTGAGATTCTCTGGATCAACATGGTTACCTCATCCTTCCCCGCCTTCGGTCTGGGTCGTGAGCAGGCTGCTTCCGACGTTATGCGCAAGCCCCCTCAGAATAAGAAGCGCGGTGTCTTTACCAACCAGATCATCATTGACATGATTGTGTATGGTATCATCATGGGCGCCTTGACCCTGGCCACTTTCATCATTGTCGTCTACGGAGCCAACGGCGGAAACCTGGGTTCCGAGTGCAATAAGACCTTCACCGAGGCTTGCAGACCCGTCTTCCGTGCCCGTGCCGCTGTCTTCGCCGAGCTCACCTGGATCATTCTCATCTCTGCCTGGGAGTTCAAGAATCTTCGCCGCTCCATGTTCCGTCTCAACCCCGACAGCAAGAGCAAGTTCCCCTTCTTCAAGGACATTTACGGCAACAAGTTCTTGTTCTGGGCCGTCATCATCGGTGCTCTGTCTGTGTTCCCTGTCATCTACATCCCGACCCTCAACACCACACTTTTCAAGCACATTGGCATCACCTGGGAGTGGGGTATTGTCGTCGGATTCACTCTCCTGTACGTCGTTGGCGTCGAGGCTTGGAAGTTCGTCAAGCGCACCTTCAACCTTCTCGACGACCACCAGGTCGTTCGCGGTGCCTTCAGCCAGGGTGGCGAAGACGAGGGCCGCGACTTCAAGAAGACCATCACCTTCAGTTCTTTCAAGAGTTGGCACTCTTTCGGCCGAAAGGATACTGGCGAGTCGACTGGCCGCCGTAGCCGCTCCCAGCACCGCACCAACACCAACCTCTCGGGCGATACCCACACTGCTGATGCTTCCCCGAGCAACAGCAATGACGAGAAGGCGCGCATGGCGGGCGGTGAGTGCTGAACGGCACAGCCTATTTTATTGTTTTTCTGTGATTTGATTCGCAAAGAGTTAATGATACCACTGTCACGAAGAGGATTTGTCGCATAGCGCAAGATCCATGATTTGACGGCCTAGTCAGAGGAGGAAAGAGGCAGGTCGTGTTCCAGGTGGAGGATGATTGTTTTGCACCCTTGAGAGGGCTTTTACATCGTACTATGGATGAGCATCACGATGGATTGATAGACCATCCTGATCTTGATAGGCTAGACTAATAATGATCTTGAAATAATTCTCGTCTGTCCAATGCCGGTATACATTGATCCGTATCTGAGTAGAAGAAGGCGGTGGCTTAAAGTCCACATGTACACATCATGCATGAACAACTTACATCCCCAGATCCGCTTGGAGTGTCATGCGGGAAACAATTGGTCCTTGTGAAAAAGGCTTTCATACAATTGCTGTATGATTTCGTAGATAACAAAAGGATAAATCACCAGCGGAAGGGTGGGCAAGTGCTCATACTTCGAGAGCCCAGGTACTATCACACCGGTACCCGCGGAGGTGGACCCGACCAGTCACCGGTCAGCGGGCACGGGGTTGGCCCGACTGGGAAACGGTGGCTGACGGCCGGCGAGGTGAATTGGCCCGGGCAGTCATGGGGGATCTCCGATTGTTTCCACGGACGTTTGGCGTCATTTGCCTTTCTCGAATCCGATTGACGGGATCGACGCCACGGATACGGATGACCCTTTTGGGGCTTGAATTGCGGATGCCTTGTTAAGCCGCGGATGATCCGCGGATCCGCCGTCTTGGTCAGCCCGCATGTTTCCGTGGCTATGGTTCATGTAACTGTGCTATGGTCCGAGTTCGTCCGCCTAGTTCGGATTAATCATCGCCGGCACTTGCTGTTGACTGCATGTCGTTCGGCCCGGGGAGCAAGCTATGCCTGACTAGGGCTGACAAAGACGCTATGGCGCGCGTCCGCGCTCCTTGGCTTGCTTGGGCCTGAACCTTTGAGGTGAGATTGGTGAGACTCATATAAAAGTTCCATATGCCCGGTACGATGTTGTTTTCATCACACCTACCTGCTTGAGTCTTTGAACTAACAACAACTATCCGCAACCATGTCTGCAACTTCTGTCTTGAATATCCCTCCTTCAAAGTCGACGGTCTCTGTTTCCATCATCGACACAACCCTCAATGGCGATCTTCCCACGGCACCCTTCATGGGCCCTACCATGAACGGCTTCGAGAGGTGGTACGGCGTAGGCTACGCATTTCTAGTGACGCACCAGGATTCTGCTGGAAAGATTAGACGCGTAGTGTTCGATCTCGGTCTGCCGAAAGACTGGGACAATGACTTCTCTCCAGCTGTATTGGAGATGGGGAAGAACTTGGATGGCACGATGGTTGCCCAAAAATACGTTTCCGAAATTTTGACCGAGGGCGGTCTTGACTTGAGGGAGATTGAGGCGCTCTTCTGGAGGTACGTAAGCCATGTTTGCTTTTTTGTGCGCGACAAACGAAACTTGAGAATGTGATGGCTGATATTGCCCATAGTCACGCACACCCGGATCACATTGGCCGCCCGTCACTCTTCCCCTCCACGGCATCGCTGATCGTCGGCCCAGGGGTGAAGGAGGCGTATTTCCCTGGCTACACCACCATCCCAGACGCACCCGTCCTCGCTCGCGAGTTCGAGGGCCGCGAAGTGCGTGAACTAGACTTTGCTTCCACTCAGATTGAAATCGGGGGACTCAAGGCGCTGGATTACTTCAACGATGGGAGTTTCTACCTCCTCTCGGCGCCGGGCCACGCTATTGGGCACATCAACGCCCTGGCTCGTACGACGGAAGATAGTTTCATGTACTTTGCAGGCGACTCCTTCCACCACAGCTCCGTCCTGAGACCGCACGGCGGCGCGACGCTACCAGAGGAAATCCAGCTGCCGGGCCACAGTTGCTGTTCCGGACGGGCGTTTCACGCAGTCCACCCCGTGGCTGGTAACTCTGCCGCCCTGGGGCCCTACAGCAAGGTCCTAGGGGAGGCGGGGAGCGACGCGAATGGGATTCCGTTCCATGCGCTGCCTGAGGGTGGGATATTTATGGATTTGGAGGCTTCGAGGGAGACGGTGCGTGCTATTCAGAGGTTTAATGCGAGTCCGGATGTGTTTGTGTCGGATTAGAAGTCCAATTCGACCGCGGCATACGGCCAACTGCGCAGGGGCCAATTAGGGGCCCTATTTACAATTATCGTAGCTAGCCTAACCTACGGTTAGAACCTCCTTTTTATACCTACGTAAAAATTTATATAATTTAATTAATCTCTTTATTAACCCACGGTTCGAACTAACTACCCTATAATAAGGATACTAATACTAATTAATAATTAAATTTTACTATTATAAATTAGTAAGGTATTTTATTACGTAAAAAAAAACGACCTCTTAATATTATATAAAATAAGAAATTTATATTAATTAACTTTATAAAAGTAGTTAAAAAAAGAGGTAATTCTTAAATACTATATAGAATTAAGTAATCGTAGCCCTTTATTACTTATAAAAAGTTAACGTTTATTATATTAAATTACGTTAATTAATAAAACTACTTAAGTAACTAGTTTTTTACTATTACTTTAAGTAACTTTTTTACTAAATAACTTTTCTACGGCCGGCCCGTAATTAGAAATTAACTAGCTAAATTAGTAAAAAGAAATACTTATATAATAACTACTTATATAATTAATTAGTATAATAAATAAGCTTAATAATATAATATAAAAGAGTACTGCGTAATTAAAAAAAAAGATCTCTAAATATAAATATTTTTATTTAATAATAAAAATAACTTTATAAAAGTTATAAAGTTAAGAAATTTATAATATATAAAAAGGTTTATTATTATAAAAATCTTATAAATACGACTATAAGCTCGTAATTTAAATAACCTCTTTAGAGCTCCCTTAACTACCCCCTAGGTATTATTTTAGAATATAATATAAAAGATAGTTTTATAAAAAAAGAGGGGATTTAGAGGTCTTAATAATATTAAATTAAGAGTATTATAAATCTTAGAAATTAACTTAAAAAAAAAGTAGCTATTTTAAAATAGTTTTATAACTTTTTATTAAAGTTATAATTAATTTAAAAAAAAAGCTAAGAAGACGAGGATTTAAAAAGAAAAAAAAAGAATTTTCTAAAGGGCCGCTAAGGAGCTTCTTTTTTATACTAACTCTTAATATAAAATTACTAATTTTAAAAAATTAACTAAGTAATAAAAGGAATTATTAATAAATAATAATTACTTAATAATAATTAAGCTAAGAAAAAGACTACTTAAGAAATATAAAATAGGGTATTAAGAAGTAACTAGAGAAAAAGTTTTTAAAATAATTAACCCTACTTAGTATAAGTAATAAAATAATAAGTATTTTTAATAAGTTTTTTAAGTCCTCGATTTTATAAAAAAGAGGGCTTAACTTCGCTAATTATATTTAACTACTTATTTAGCTCTTAATAGCTTATTTAGCTCCTCTACGAGCTAGTTAGTATTTATTTCTAACTATTTTTTTAAAATACTATCCTAGAAGAGGTAAGTTAAAAAAAGAAGTAATTTAAAAGTTATAAAGAGTATAAGGCTTAAGAAGTTAAAAAAATACGAAATAATAAAAATTAATAATTAATAAAAATCCTAAGACTAATTATTATATCTTTTTATAGTAATATAAATATCTACTATTATTATTAAAAAAGAAACTATTAAAACTTACTTTTTTATATTAAATAAAAAGGAGGATCTTAGTAAGTACGATAGTTAGCGATTTAAAAAAGTAGTAATAATTATTAAAAATAGTAAAAACGAGAGTAATAGCGAGGTAGCGAGAGGAAGTAGGAATTACTTAGACTTTAATAAATTTATTAAGTAATAAAAATATAGATTTATTATAGTTAGCGCGCGGATTAAGTATATTCTTATTAAAATTAAATATATTAATAATTATTAATACGGGTATAAGCTAGAGCATAACCCTTAGTAAGTTAGGGTAAAAAAAAAAAAAAAAAACCTAATCCTAAATAGAATTTTAATCCCTTATAAATAAGTAAATATTAACTTAGATTATTAAGAGATATAAATATATAAAATTATAAATTAGCTTAATAATAAGTAAATTAACGCAGTATTAATTTATTTAACTAAGGTTTATAAAAAAAAGGGGCTATAGGGGTAACCCCTATTTTATAAAATTATAAATAACCTTAATTATTAGCTAAATAAATAGTTTATAAATATAAGCTTAGGAATTATAAAAATAGTTAATAAATTCTTCTATAAGTAAGGGGTATTATTAATATAATTATAATTATAAGAACTATATAAAATCTTAATAACGACGATTATAGAAGAGGAATTTGTGTTATAGAACTAGGCGTAAGTTAATAAAATATATAATTACTTTAACGAGTTTAGAAAAAGAGTAAATAACTTAGATTTCTTTTTTATAATTATTAATAATAATTTATTATTATAAAAGGATATATAGAGGTAAAATATAGTACTAAATATATAATAATTAATAATTCTACTTATTTCGATCTATAGCTCGTTATTATTATTAATACGAAATTCGGTACTAATTAGCTAATAAAAAAGGAAATAAACGACCTAAAATTATTAATAATACGTAGTAACGTAGGAATTATATATAAATACTAAAAATATAATAATAAATACGAGGTAATTTATAAATTTTAAAAAGATTTTTTTAAAAAAGAAATTATACTCTAAGGGGAAATACGAGGTCTTATAAAAAACCCTAATAATATTTTATAACTATTATAAAAAAGTCGGGATTAGGGAACACTAGTACTATTTAATAATTAATATTATACTTATAAATAAAGCCTTTAATTATTATTATAAAGCGGTACGTAATCTTAATTAAAACGACTTTTTTAGTATTATTAATATAATCCGAAGCTATTTTAAGACTTATAATAAGAATCTAAAGCTCTTATTTAAGCTATAAATAATTTTTTTTATATTTATAATTAGGATAATAGAGGGTAAATTATAAATAAAAATCCTTAAAAAGCTTATTAATTAAATTAATAAGTTAATAAAAACTTAGCTAAATAAGGGGACTAACGAGCGGAAAATCGGATATTTTTATATTATAATCTAATACGTACTAAAAATAAAAATAACCTTATACTAAGTACTTAAAAACTACGAAACGCTCTACTCGAGGCTAAGATCTAGCTTTAATATTAAAATAAAAATATTATACTAAATATACTTATAAGTATATAACGGCCCTTATTAATAATATTAAGTTAACTAAATATATAATAAAAAAAGAAAAGAGACTAAGTACGGTAATTATTAATAAAGAGGCCTAGATTTATTAAATAAATAGAGATTTAACTTATAAATAGGGTAATAAAAGAAGTAATATTTTATTTATAAAAAAAATAGATATTAGTTAAGTAACTACTTTAAAAAAGAGTATATTAAATTATATAAATATTATAAAAAGTTGAGGGTAGTAGATAGTAAAACTAGCCCTTATTAGTTTAGTTAATTCTTTATTATATATAAGAGTAGATCTAGGGGTACGGAACTTAGTAATAGTAGCTATAATAGCGGCCTAGAGTATTTACCCCCTATAAGAAATTTAGAAAATAAGGAAGATCTTACCCCTTATATAAATAAATTAAATTATAATAAAATCGATAATATTAACTACTCTTTTTTTACTTTATTAATATCTAGAGGATATACGAGGCTAAACGAATAAAAAGTAATAGAGGCTCTAAATAAATAGGCTTTTATTTATAAATAATAAGAGAAAGTCCCTTAGATAATAAATATAGAGGTAAATAAAAAGACGAATTTAATAGTATAGAATTCTATTCTCTTAATACTTAAGGAGAAAATACTACCTCTTTTAATATTTAAAAAAAAAAATACGGTACTAAGTAATTTTAAAAGTAGTTAGAGGGGCCCTTTTTATACTATTTAAATTATTTAAATACTAAGCTTATATAGGCATTTTATATAAGCAAAAGGTATAGCCTAAATAATTTCTATAGAATTATCTTAAATACTAAGGTATTATAATAATTAATAAAAAAAAAGGGGTAATTCTAAGTATTATAGAAAATCGTACTAATAATATTTAATATATTAATAGCGGGTATTATAAAAATTAACTTTAGCCTAGGTAAAGAAATCGTTACCCTAGGTATAGTAAAAGTAAAAACGTATTTTAAAATAATAACTTTCTATATTTTACTTATTAATACCCTATTTCTCTTATATTTAAAAAATATAAATTAATTAGGTATTATATTTAATAATACGAGGAATAGAATTTTTAATAATAAATATTTCGAAACGGTCGAACGACAATAGGGGTATATATTTATAAGGCTTCTTAATAATACGAAGTTAATTAATTACCTAACGGAAAATAAGCTTAGATAACTATATTAAAGATTCGGGTATTTATTAGTTACGAGGCTATATAGCCTTTTAAAATAATTAAGTAATAATAATATCGAAATAGGGGTATTAAAGTAGTTAACGAAAGTATATTACTAATATTAAATAAATACGTAGAGCCTACGTAAATTTAAATTTAAATTATATAATAAGCTTAATTTTAATTAGGAAATCGTCGTCGATATTTTATATTTAAATAATTAACCGGTCTTATATATAATTAATAAAACTATATTATTTTAAGTAGGGTAATTCTTATAGGATTTATAAATAAAAATAGTATAAATAGCCCTATGAAAATGCTAAATTAATATATACTAAGGACCGCTAAATAGTATTAGAACTAACGTTAGTATGAGTTTTAAGTTAATAAAATTTAAAAAGAATATAACGGCTTATAGTATATAACTAAAGGTTATGCCTATAGAAGCGTATTATAATATTAAAAAAGTAAAAAGGGTATATTAGTAATTAAAAAAGGTATTTAGAATTATTAAAGAGGAAAATCCTAATTTTATTAATAATAAATACTTTTAAATAGTACTTAAGTACTATAACGATACTATAGGGCTTAATAAGCTTATATTAACGTTATTAATATTTAGAATATATTTAAGAACGACCTTAGCTTTACTACTATTACTAAATATAAACTAATAAGCTTAAGTAGTTAAGAAAATAATATAGGCGCTGCGTAAGGTAAGTATAAAAAAGTAAGTTAATAAGGTAATTACTATATATAATAGGCTTAATATAGGGGCTAATTTAAATATACCCTTAAATTCGGATATATAAGTATAATACGAAATTACTTAGTAATAAGCTGGGCTATATAAATTAATTTTTATTAACGAGCGGTTTTATATAGTTATAAGAAATTATAACTAACTATTTGAGGTATTAATTACGGTAATTAAACTATATTATATAGATCTTATTAAGATAATTTTTAATTTATAAAAAGAAAAAGAACTAAGGGAAATAATATAACCCGTAGTAAAAGTATAAGAAATTATCCTTAATAAAATCGTCGTAGTAGTATTAATAAATAACGAAAAAGAAGAAATTATTAAAAGGGTACTAATATTATTAATAAGACGTTATAAAAAAATGCGATAGTAAGCCTTAATATAATAATTTATTACTAATAACGAGGTATTTAATACTTATTATATAATAAAAAAGAAAGCTAATTTCGAGCTAGTAGTTAAACTACGTAAGAAAAGTATTATTATAACTATTAAAAAGCTATATAAGGGATTAGATCTTATTAAAATAAATACTTTGCACAATCGAGGGGTTTATTAATTTATCCTCTACGACCCTAAGAAATATAAAAGTCTTTATATATTTAAATTACGAATAGTATATAAAATTAAGAAAAAAGGAACACCCTAACCGTATAAGAAATCTAAGTATATAATTTAAGGGTACGGTAATATTAAAAAAGCGACGCTATTTACTTAATTACTTATAGTATAGTACTATAGCTAATAATTAATAATAATATTAATAGTATTATTATAAAAGAAGGGATATAAGATTTAGAGCTATAATATTACTTAGGCCTATACTTAATTAGCTATAGGGCTTATAAAGAAAATCCTAGCCTACTTACTAAAGGAAATAGCTAGTCAGTACCTAGAAAGTACGATTATTAAAGTACTTAAACCACTATATAGGCTCGTAAAATCGGGTACTTATTAATAAGCTATATACTACGATTTTTATATTAATTAATTATTAATAATTATATTTATATATAACTTATATTTACTAATTTTTAAGTATAAAGATAACTAATTTAGGATTATTAAAATATAAACTAACGATATATTAGGCCTATTTAATATTAATTTTATAAAAAAAGAGGATAAAGAGCTTTAAAAAGCGGGCTTTATAACTAAGCTAAAAGAGGTCTTTATAACGAATAACTTATTAATATTTAATAATAGGATTTTTATAATTAAAAAGGAAACCGTTATTTTTTAATAAAAGGGGTAGGGTAAGAAAATTACTTTTATTAATCTAAATATAATTAATATTAAAAAGCGGTATAAAACTAAGCTCGTATAAGGGGTATATATTATAAATATATACTAACTTAAAATAACTTTTAATTATACTAAAATAGTATAAGCTATAGAGCTAAATAAACGAGATATTAAAGTACTTAATAAGTAGCTTAAGTAATAGTAAATAAATCTTAATCGAGGCCTCGTTTATTACTTAATTAACTTCGCTATTAATAAACTTTACGTTTTTATTAATAAGTTATTTATAAATAATAATAACTTTATTTCGTAATTAAAGTATATTATTATCCTAGCTAATAAGAGTATAAGTAAGAGCGAATTTATTATATATAGTAATATAATTTACTACTCGTTAATTAAAAATAAGTGGGTAATAAAAAGTATATTAGTATTAAAAGTCTATAGTATAATTAACGGTATTAACTTCGCTTATATAATTTTAATAATACTAAAGAGGATTACTAATTAACTTAACTTTTTACTAATTTTAATAGTTATTTATACTAATTTTTACTTATTATATAAATACCTTATTAAATTAAGAATAATAAAGGAAAAGAGGTTTATAATCGATATTATAGCCCTTAAATAATTATATAAAAAGTATAAGATCTTCGAGATTTATTAAATTAATAATAATAATAACCTCGCTAACACTTTTATAAAAATAGTACTTAATAAGGGGTTAAAGTAATTCGTAAGTAGTAAAAAAGTTAATATATAAATAAAGGGATAAGTTATATAAAAAAAGTAAAGAAAAGGGGGAAAAGGAAACGACTTAATAAAAGGGCCTAAGGTTAAATTATACTTCTAATTATAATAAATAAATTAATAAAAAAAAGAGAAAGTTAGTATTAAATTAGAAGTTTAATTTAGTTATAGTATATAGCTAACTACGTAGGGGCTAATTAGGGGCCCTATTTATAATTATTATAGCTAGCCTAATTTATAATTAGAACCTCTTTTTTATACTTATATAGAAATTTATATAGTTTAATTAATCTCTTTGTTAACCCACGGTTCGAACTAACTACCCTATAATAGGGATACTAATAGTTTGTTATGGCGTCGCATAATAGTAGTTTGGTTGGCGTTGTGGAGGTTTTCCCGGCGGATGGGAGTGAGTGGAGGGCGAAGGGGTGGAAGGAGGGTGGGAAGTGGGTATTTCTGAAGGATTTTGAGAAGGCGGTTGAGATGGCTAACTCTAACGAGAAGTTGTGAGGGTGATGATCATGGTACCTATGTTTTAGTAGCTTTGTATTTGTAGACCTTCTCCTCTTTGATCCTATGTCTACTTCCATGTTGTCTGTGTTGCAGCGTATGCTGAACCTGATACCTAAGCCTCATTGTAATTATATTATAGGTGTTCTCTTATTTTGACGTATGCTGCCTCGATCACATTTACACCAGCAACATTGAAGATCTTTTGCCAACCAAATACTTCTGGTTCTTGATAGTCGATGCAGAACCCCCATTCTCACTTGACGCGCCCATTGGTCTAACAAGTAAAGGAACATGCTTACGCCGGCTACGATAATTGAGGACGGTGCCAGCACCCAATCGGGGATGTTGTTGCACTGGATGTCCAGCTCATAAACGCCGTCGATCGTGCCAGAAGGGCTAGCGCAAGCCTCGACGCGGTCATCGAAGAATTGTTTGAAGGCAATTCGACCGAAACACAAAGTCGGCGTAGTTGATGTGGCAGAATCTGGCCGTGGCTACGGAGGCCGGTACCGGTAGAAGAGTAAGAGTTAATGGTTTCACTGAAGTGAGAAGAGGACATGTAAGTTGGAATGTGACCCTATTGACTGCGCGGGACTTGCAACTATTCCTGCTGCGTCGATTAGACGGCGAGCAATATGTTTAGTAAAACACTAAGAGATCAAAGCTCTAGTCTTAGTCGATCTTGAATTCGTTGTATAGCATAACTCACATGAAGAGACATAGTTGTAAACAATCCAAATCTCGGACTTATCACAACACCTGTTGACATTGCAAGAAATGTGGTGTAAAAGAAATTGATTCAATCATACAAAGCTTTATCAAATGTTCTTTTCCGCGATTAATCCCGCCTGATTACGTATGTAGGTGGACCTTTGAGCCAATTAGACGACGGTCCCCGGTCTTGTTTGCGCCCTTTGACTTGTCGGTGCTAACCCTTAAGGGGCGGCGTCTCACTTGACTTATCAGCAAAAGAACTTTGGTAGCAGGCTCGCCAGGGCTCTTGACTCACTCGGCATCTTTGAGACTTTGTACATGTACTTTGCTCTCATCTAAATTCCGTCGAGTCTGCTCAACTTGAGCTCGTTCACACAACTGAGGTGTTGTGGAGGTATTGAACTTTAACTACCAATCAACATCGACCTCTACAGCAAACATGGCAACGCGAACCGCAACGGAGTTGCAGACATTCGAGCCTGCTCCGTCAACGCCAGTCACCTTACTGCGAAAAAGCCATGACGCGCCACCAGACTTCCAACAAGCCCCCGGCGGGCTAATGACCACCGACCCAGAAGAGGAAGCAGCAACGAACGCCCACGTCCTGCTCTCCAAAACCCGAGCCGGCATCGTCATCGCCCAAGTCTGCGGTCAGCTCTTCTTCAGCAGCTTCTGCAACGGCATCATCGTCGTCGCCCTACCCGCCATGCAGCACAACATAGGCCTGGACGAAGGTCTCCTCGTCTGGCCTAGCTCCAGTTACTTCCTCACGGCCGGATCGTGTCTCCTGCTCGCCGGCTCCGTCGCCGACGTCGTTGGGAACAAGCGGGTGAACCTGACCGGCTCGTTCTTCAGCGCCATATTCGCCATGGCGTGCGGTCTGGCGCAGACGGGTGGCCAGATCATTGCGTTTCGGGCTCTTCAGGGTGTGGCGTATGCTGTCATTACGCCTTCGTCCATCTCCATCATCTCGACCAACATGGAGGAGGGGCGGCCGCGCAATATGGGATTCGCATGCATGGGCTTTTCCCAGCCGCTGGGGTTCTTGTTTGGGCTGGTTCTGGGTGGTGTGTTTACTGATAATGTTGGATGGCGACCGGCTTTCTACCTGGCTGCGGCTGCAAGTGCGGCTTTGTTCTTGGTTGCCATCTGGGCATTGCCGCGCGACCTTCAGACAAGAAATGACCAATCTATCTGGAAGCGACTTGCCAAGGATATTGATACCGTGGGAGTAGTCCTGGTCAGTACCGGCCTAGCGACCTTGTCATATGTATTGGCGTAAGTACCTGGTCTATGTACAGCTCAGTGAACGAAATGGTTAACCTGGCACAGATCATTGTCAGCCGACATCAACAATATCCGTAAGCCATCTAGCATTGCGCTTCTGGCAATAGCCGGCTGCTCTATTCCTTCATTTGTCGGGTGGATGCATCATCGGGTGAAGAACAATAAGACAGCTTTGATCCCCAACTCGCTTTGGGGCAGCTATGTGTTCACCAGTTGTTGCGTCATGGTACTTCTTACCAACGCTCTCACCAACTGTATGGAGCTTTACAGCAGTTTGTTGTAAGTCGTAATGGCACTGTTTGGCGGACTTCTTGAGTAACGTAAACCAGCTTCCAGCAGGTCCAGGGCTTGTCAGCAACGGTGGCATCAGTCCAGGTCGTTCCATCTCTCGCCGCTGGTGCACTTACAAGCATCGCAACCGGTATCTTCGTCCACCGCATGCCCGTCTTATGGATGCTATTGATCTCATCGGCAATGAGCACAGTTGCGCCGCTTCTCATGGCCCTCATTCGCACTAACCAACTGTATTGGGAGAACGCCTTCTTCGCACAGGTAAGCAAAGAGAACGCCCGTAACCTACGACTTTCATCCGTTCAGTCTACTTTTCGGCAACTAAGATATCCCCATGTAGATCCTCACCCCCATCAGCTGCGACATTCTCTTCACAGTCGGCCTCCTCATTGTCTCCGACGTTTTCCCCAAACGCATGCAGGCCCTCAGCGGCGCCGTCTTCAACACGTGCGCTCAGCTCGGCACAGCCCTCGGACTCAGCGTGGCGCAGGTCATTGCCTCGTCTGCGACTAATGCCTCTTCGTACGCTGATAAGTCATCACCTGATGCCCTCATGGTAGGTTACAGGGTTGCCTTCTGGGCCATGTTTGGCTGGATGATGTTTGTCTGTCTCGTTTGTGTGTTTGGAATGCGCCGGATAGGTGTTATTGGTGTGAAGCGGGATTAGACTCATCCAGTCTATCACAACCTGCACGGTTCAGCCACCTTAAGGGGCACATATAAGGAAGTTTCAAAGCATGGCTGGCGTCTTTAGACCTTGCGGACAAGACAAAAAAGTGTATTGGAATCACGAAACGATAGGCAGATCAGATGCATGATACTGGAAATACAGATGACGCATGTAGAAGTAAGATTATTTCCAAGCAAAGCATGGAGCCCTTTGCGTTTCGACCTGAGTCGATTCCAAAAGTCCAAGCAATACTAGAGAGCTGACTCGGTAGAAACATATAATCTTCTGACCTAACACTCTATCTGCAGACATAACCCCTTCCAGAGTAACTCGAACATCTGTCGCCACACTGCAATTTCAGTTGAGGCCTTAGTAGTAACGACGACTGGCCTCACTATCCCGGCTAGTCTCACTGCTCTGCTGACTTCCCCCGCCGCTCACATTGACAACAACAAGCGGTTGCGACCTTTGCCGCTCCTGCTCGCGTTCTCTTTCACGCTCGGCTTCGCGGTCAGCTTCTCGCTGTTCATGGTAGGCATCTTGGCTGCATCCATAGACGCAGTAGGTCTGAGAGTCCTTGATCTCGCGGTTGCAACCGGGGCAGCCTTTCGTCATGGTTGCGGTTTGGTGTTGTAGGCAGGATTGAAAGGTTGAATTTTGGATTTCAGTAAGGGAGTAAGCAAGACTTTTGGCAAGTTCAAGTCGAGCTCGTTGATCTGGGCTTGAACATGGGAATTTGACTTTTTGAGGAGAGGAGGCAAGTTTAGTTTGACGACTTGGACGGGACTTGTTGTGGATTATATACCCTCAACTTCAAGCTGGATACGATTAATTACATTTTCTTCATCCACATGATTCCTGGTATTTATGACATAGGAGCACAGAGACAAATGTACCAACCACCACGCAGGTCCAGGTACAACTTCAAGTGCACACGCGGCCTCCCAGCCTGATCTTGCAATCAGGCTATGCGCTGTTCATTGATAGTCAGCCTGCTTCACCACTGATAAGATGGCGTGAGGCCAAGGAGGGATCGACGTTCATCTCTCGGGTATTACGTGCACCCGAACCTCGAGACTCATTTATGTCGGGCGCTGGAAAAAAAAGATGTTCGGATATGAATGATATATCCGATGCCCGGGATCTTCATGTCCTGACGGCTCTGAGCTCACATGGCAAGACAAGGGTGGACGATAGGGTAGGTGTGTGGGTGTGGCTGCCTACGGTAGGCTCTGGCGGTGCGATTGCCACAAAGTCACTGGAGAGGGGTAGTTAAGGTGGTGGAGGATCCGCAGAGGACTGGATGCGGTGTCCTTTTGTAATAAGCCTATGAGGCGTGGCATCGAGAAGGAGGTGTCGGGACTACGTTATAGAGGCTGCTTACTCTCGGCACGTCACAAAATACGACAGGATACCATTGAAGTAGAAAAGGACCACATGTGATTGAAGGCCTTGGCGAATTCTAACATTTTACATACGCTCTCTACATGTTAACACTTTGAGTGTCAAATGATGCGAGTACGTATCTAAGACAGATAATGTTGCCGATTTGACACGAACATAAGGGCAAAGTTGGTTCAGCTTTCAAGACAATTAGATTACGTTTTCTATCGATTTCCCTTTGAGCGAGCGCGAGGAAGATCAAATTGAGAATCTTTCAATGTTAACATGTCAAACGGCAGGTTCGTTTCGTTCTCAAACCAGGATCTCCACCATTGTGCGAAATTGACAATCAGATCCTAATAATAATGACAAAATCCATGATGTCCATGATGCCCATAACCATACCCGTGCCCCCGATTATACCCTCCTCCTCCTCCTCCACCACCGCCGGAACCGAAGTAAACAAACACAGGCGGCACCCTACTCCGTTCCCTCTCCCGCATCCTCTCCATCTGGCGCTGGCGTTCGCGCTCCCGCCGACGTTCATTCTCATAGTAGGCGACCTGGCTGCATCCGTAGACGCAATAGGTCTGGTAGTCTTTGATCTGGCGGTTGCATCCCGGGCATCCTTTCGTCATGTTGGCGAAGCGAGGGTATGTTGGTGTTTGAGATTTTGGAGTTGGATATTCCTTTGGTTTGAGGGATTCTGGTGGTGAGATAGTTGGCTTGATATATAAGCTTTCACTTTGAGCGATATTGTTTTGAGCGTTATTGACTGTTTGTGATTATTAGAAGAGTTTGGGGGGCATCGACCTTCGCATTTGTGCGGAAGTCTCCCGGTCTTTATGTCCCCAAGACCCGACCCTTCGACGCAAATGCCAACAGCATATCCCTGACGAAGGATCTTTAGACCCGACCATGTGCCATCAATCCGCATGTCAAGCCTGGAACGAAATTCGAAGCGTCCTGCCGTGAATACTTCCCCTTCTTGTTCTGGCCAGGATGCGTACGTCACAAGCTAATACAGCCAGGACACATGCTGGGTACACTGCGGCTGATAGGAGCCGAACGTACGAGGAATCTATGCACGCTGACCGTCTCAGACGACCCCTCGTGTAACACCGCATGCAAAGACTCAAGATATTAGTAGGCATTTTGAGGTCGTAGTGGTGTATCGGACGAGGCTGTAGGATTCACGGAGTGTTGAATAACCGCGCGGGCTCTTATGTGATTCTGACCAATGTGGCACGGTACAGCTAACTGCCAACGTGCGACGTTCTGTCAAGAAGAAGGTGAACAGCAGCTGAATGATCACCCAAAGATGACGGATGTATGAACCTTACCAAAGGGTAACGTTACCGCGAAATAAGTGGCTTGACTCGATGGGTGAAGACTTGTCCAAGTACATCCACAGACGGATGTGATCACAGGAGAATATTGTTTGCAAGATATTTATTCTCTTGACAACACAAGGTCACCAAGTACTATTGTTACACCAACTTAAAACGAATGTAGATCAAGTATTAAAACTTCCATTAGGTGTAAACACCGGATAAAGACTAATGTACAAGCTTGTGCTGTAGGGTATTGTAGTTTCTTCAGCGAGGCCGTTAATCATAACTCTCAGACTCCAAGACTCCAGCTGAGCTTCTGCGGAGATGATAGTCTCCGATTCTGTATTTCATGGTGTCAAAACCATTTGCCATCTAGGCATGCATTAATCAAGATGGGATTAAACCATCGCATCGGGGTGGCGAGATCCAGAGCCGACGGGCTTGCGGGATCCAACGGGCTCGCCATAGTCATTCACACCGGCGCCAGTGGAAGCACTGTGACCGTGACCGTGGTGCTTCTCGCGGTGCAGGATACCACCGCCTCCACGCTTGCCCCAGCCGGCCTTGCGAGTGAAGACAGCATCGTACAACTCAGCCTCGGCACCATAGTTGAGGGCCTGGCCGCGGTTCAGGGGAATGTGGTTGAATCGGAAGTCCCAAATGGCAGCGTAGGTCATGCGGTAGGAGGAGAAGGCGAAAGTGATACCGATGGCGGCACCGGCGAAGATGTCGTACCAGTTGTGGAACTCGTCAATTGTGAGGGCACCACCGATGAGGACAGCACCGAGGATGGGGATATAGGTGATGATCAGCTTCCACATGGCAGGGTGGTAGTCGGAGAAGACCTTGAACTTGGCGTTAAGGTACAAGTAGAGGTATCCGAAGCCGGCGAAGGCAGCAGTGGTATGTCCACTGGGGAAACTCTCAAGAGAATCGTTGATCTCCTTCATGTCGCCGGTGCAAACCTCCTTGGTGACGTACAAGCTCTGGAATCCAGCGGCGCTGTAGCCAGTACGGGCGATGCCACCCTGGCTGCTAGTGACACGGGACAAGTCGGGCTGGCAAGCCTCAAGGAAGTGAGGGCGCAGACCGCCGATCAGGAACTTGATGAAGACCTGGAAGACGGCGGCGCAGATGAGGGAGTAGAGGAGGCCGATGACGGCGTTGTTGACATCCCAGAAGGAGCGGATGCGGATTTGCATGAGAAGGATGATGCAGATGGGGATGACGGAGGCCAGGAAGGCAGCAAGCCAAATGGGGACGACTTCGTTGCGCATGGGGTAAGCGAACTGGGGGTAGACGACTTCACCATCGGCGAAGGTGACGGCGAAGGAACGGTTCGGGGCGGGAGGTGCCATGTAAATCTGAACATTGTTAGCGATGCTCGGAAATGCGATGTTGAGACGTAATGTAACTTACTCCGAGACCGATGGCGCCCATGCAGATCATGGTGATAATGTCGATGAGGGTGCCCTTAAGCCATTGCCCGAAGCTGGGACGGGTAGACATGGAGTAAGGCTCAGCGCCACGACGCTTGCTAGAGACGCCGTTATGGTGACCGTTGGCATGGCCGGTAGCAGCAGCGCCTGCGGGTGCCGCCTCGCGACGTTTTCCAAAGATGCCCATGGTGATGTTTTTTTTGATGATGTTGGTGTTGTTATTTTTGGGTGTTGTGCAGTGTCGTATTGGAGGTCTTGCCAAGCTTTGGTGAAGAAGATGCCAAGACGGGATGGCTGTGCTTGACTGCTTGTGCCTCGCCGGGAGCTGCAAGAAGTGTCTTGGCGAGCTGTGATGGATGGGAGAGGGTGGCTTGACTGTGAGGGATGAAGGGAGAAGAGAGGGCAGAGGAAGGGGAGGGAGGTCGACTTTAAGCTTAAGGAATAAGGTCCGGGGTCTACAGTCTGTGGCAGGCAAGAACGATGTTGAGGTGACTACCGCTGGTGTCTTCCTTCCTCTGAGTGTTCGTGGTTAGGTACCTTGGTACCTCGCGAGTTTGGCTTGACGTCATGTTTGTTTAATCCCAAAATGGGACGAAAAACTTGGGAAGGCGCACACTGTTGGGGGAGATGTGGGATGTGGGATCGAGGGCAGGCGCGACGCACGGCGCACGACGCCGGAGCCATACGCAGCCATATGTCATTCCAGCCGCGGCTTCATTTCAGGCTTTTGCTAGGGGAGGTAGGTAGGGCGCTGGGGCGTTTGTTACGGTACCTCACTTCTTGAACCACAGAATCAGTCGAGACCCCAAGACATGGGGTGTTCTCTGTGTGTACCTTTGGACTGTAGCACGACGGACATTGGTTCACTTTCAGCTCCGGGACCTTTTGGGAGGGGGGACATTTCAAGCCAGGGCCGTTCCAGTTACGCACTAAAACCCCGGATTGTGGCTAGTGACTAAACTGGCCCAAAAAGTGACTTGATTGTCTTAGACATTTTGGACGCTGAATGTATGTATCCGTACCGTATCCATACGAAATGCTAGCAGAAATGATACGAAAAGAGAGAGCAAAAAAAAAGTCAAGCCACGCGCCAGGTACTCAGCGAAAGTAACGTACTGCGTATAGAAAAAAAAACACCAACGACGTCATGCCGCCTCGGACGCGTGGGCGGTGGGCACATCTACACATCCTTGGCAACGACCGGGTCTGTTCCCGCACTCCACAGAGTGAGCGAGCTTCTCAATCCCTGTCAACCGGCATCTCAGATCCGACTTCTCCAATCAGAATCCCGGACGACATAAGATTGGAAAAGGTCTGGACTTCCATAGGACGGTGATGATGCGCTACTCTCTGCCAAAGGGCAAAGGCATCAAGCCACGCCATACGAGATGAGGCGTAATAGTAGGTACTCCGTATCTGTTTTTCTTCCTCTCTTGCGTCTGATTCACAGTGGAGAGCATAGCATGGCATAGCCATCAAGATGTACATGTACTCAGACAAAAGTCTACGAGTGGCATAGGGCAACCTATTTCCAAGGACGTCTGTCTGCACCTGAACTACGGCTGACTGCATTGGGCTTGACAGGGTAACGGGGCGCCAAACGTCCAGAGACATCTCCCGCAAAAGCGTCGCCGATCCCTTCAGCATGTCCTGCAACCTCCGTATCAGGCTTTACAGGCATCCTTTTGGTCTGTTGGCTCGGCGGGCCTATCAAGACATACATGTATCCACTGTCCAAAACAGACATGTCATCCTCGGCTCCGCTGTGACGATTCTCGTAGAGGCTTAATCGTTTGTCAGATGAAAACCTCAGAGCCAGGATCTCACGTACTCACGTAGGTACTCAGAATTTGGTTCTAATCCCTGGTGACTGGACTGGGGGAGGGTCGTCCGTAAGGCATCGTGGTACACGGGCATTCCAGGGGTCCCTCTCGAGGGGGACCAAAAGGTCCGGGACGTTTGTATCGACGATGGCCTGTGTTGTTAGCGCCCTCGTGCCACCTAACTACCACTTTGATGTTGCACCACCGACAGGGGAACTTTGATGACCTGAACACATTCTTCTCCGAATGGACACGGCAGAGATTCTTCTTACTGATTTCGCTTTTTTCCGCACTTTGCATTGGCAAATGTGAACCTTGAGGCTCACACTATTGGTTGCTGTTTCATCAATCTCGAAAGGGGTGAACCGGTCACAGTTTAGCTCCAGCTCCGGTAGCTTAAAACAGCTTCATGCATTCATGATTTTAGACATTTTCAGCATTGAAACCTGGGCAACTACACAAAAAAGCAATTCTCGATAGCACGTAACAAGTTACCTTAGCCATTGATTGTCCTTGCTTTCACTGAGATTGATCAATTTGGTCAATATCTGGAGAGATGCAATCGGACAACGTCCTAGACAACTATAGCGCTTTCGTTTAGACTTCGTTGCATTCTAATTTCCGAAAGATAATCATGGCTTGTTTCAGTTCGGCTGGGACTGACTTTCGCTGTAGGAGTAAATTTCCTTACCCATGGTTGATGGGCTCTACATTGTACATTGTACGATATCGAACTCAGAAAGTCAAGTTCGCCAAATAGCAAAGAAGGTAACGAGCAAGCTCGGAAACGCACAATTGATACATGGACAGAAATTCCTCACGTCAAAAATCGTGACAGCGGAGCAAATCGACGTCATCCCGCCCCCAAATAAGGCACCCTCCTCCATGTCACGGCACACGAGATCCGACTTTGCCAATCACATCCTCCCTCATCATACCTTAATTGCTTGTCGTTTTCTCTGCCCAGTATTCCCGTTTTGCTACTACACTACTTGCTACCGCATGCGCCACAAATCTCGATTGAAAAGCGAAAAGTCTTGCCATGGCTCGCCTGGCTAATGCGGCACCGCCACACCGCCACAGATTCAAACGCGGCCGGTTCACTGTGACGTTGGTACGCTATGCTGGCCGCGGGTGATGGACCCAAACGCACGTTGATCGATTGACAGAATCCACCGGTCTAAATTCTCCGTCACAGCAGTATCAGGGAGCGCATCGGTGATTGCTGGTGCGTTGGTGGTTGGTTGAGCCAAGTATCTCTCGAGACGCTTGCGGGCTCCACTGTGAAGCAATACATTGCGCGGCTTCGTGAGATCTTCACATCCTTCTTCCCAAAGGTGATTTTCGCTCGTCACCTGCTACTGGAGAGCAAGGCGGGCAGGCCTACCAGCCAGAGATGCAACCACCACGTCAATGAAGGGAAGCCGCTGAAGTTCACTATGGCAGCAGGTTGGGATCAACATGGCAAAAGATTGGGAAGTCTTGTTGTATTTTCACCCTCTTCGTGCTTCTCCTCCCAAAACGCCAAGCCTATGAATAAGAGGGTTCCGAATGTGATCCCGCCCCAGGCGACTCCAATAAATCCATCATGCCTTCATCCATGCCTGCCCACTCGCAGTTGCTTGTCATCATTGACGAAGCATCTTCTTTGTAAGGATTACTCTTTTTTTCTTTGGTTTAGACATCATCATCTCTCCTCCCCCACAAGATTACATCAACGACGTCCGCCGCGGCCCCGGCCGGCACCAGGCATTCCGCCGCCCATGCCCGGCATACCACCCATACCACCCATACCCATCTGCTGCATCATGGCCTGCATATCGGGCATGCCACCGCCGCCTCCGCCGCCGAGCATCTTCATGAGGCTGCCCATGTCCGGCATCCCGCCCCCGCCCATACCCCCGGCGCCGCCCATGCTCTGCAAGCGCTTCTGCATGGCCGCCATCTGCTGTGCCTTGTTGCCGCCGCCCATAGCCTGCTGCGCGCGCTGCATGTTCTTCATGTTGCCGCCCATCTTCTTGGCCATGCCCGCCATCATCCGCTGCTGCGTCAGCAGGTCCTCCACTTCGCGCACCGAGGTTCCCGACCCGTGAGCGATTCTCGTCATCCGCGTCGGTTGCTCGATGAACATCTTGCCGTCCGAATCAAGCTCCTTCTCCGTCATCGAGTCGCAAATGTAGATCATGCGCTTCAGCTTGGCGCTACCCTCCTCGTCGTCCATGCCCTGCATCATACCGCTCATGCCGGGAATCATGCCCGCCATCTTAGATAATGGTCCCATCTTCATAATATTGGATAGCTGGTCCCGCAGGTCGCGTACCGTAAAGATACCTTCCGTGATGTGTTTTATCGTGTCCTTCTGGTCGAGCTTCAAACTTTGCACGTGCTCCACCAGTCCGGCCATGTCGCCCATGCCAAGCAGCTTCTGTACGAATTGTTGTGGTGCGAAACGCTCAAAGTCGAGCATGTGCTCACCCGTACCGATGAATACGATAGGGGTATGTGTTGCTGCGACGGCGGAAATGGCACCACCACCCGCTGCGTGACCGTCCGTCTTGGTGATGATGATGGCTCCAAAGTCTGCTGATTCCTTGAACGCCTTGGCCTGCGACTCGGCCTGCTGACCGATGGATGCGTCGAGCACCATGATCGTCTCGTCGGGTCGGATTGCCGTCTGGATGTCCACCATCTCCTGGAACAGAGCCTCCTCTTGCCTGTGACGACCTGATGTATCCACGATGATGATCTCGAACTTCTCCTTCTTGAACTTTTCGACACCGTCTCTTGCTACCACCGCCGGGTCCGTCTCTGTCAGGGAACCGTAGTATGGAATCTTCGCCTTGGTCGCGTTCTGCTTCAGCTGGTCAAAAGCACCAGCACGGAAGGTATCAGCGCACACCAGGCAGGCCTTGAAGCCTCTCGCCTGGTAGTGGCGGGCGAGCTTGGTACATGTTGTCGTTTTACCGGCACCCTGCAGACCGACAAACATGATGATGTTGGACTTGCCCTTCTTAGGCTTGAACGGTTCGGCATGAGGATCGACGAGCTTGACGAGCTCATCGAAAACGGACTTTTGAATGAGGCGCTTCTTGTTGACGGCGGGCGGAAGCTCCTTAAAGTTAACGGTACTCTTGATCGATTTTCGCAATTGGCCGACGAGGCGCACGTTGACGTCGGCTTCGAGAAGGGCGGAGCAAATCTCCTTGAGCATGCCATCGAAAGCCTGCGACACGGATACAGATCTTGTTAGCAGCTGCTGTTGCATCTCACGGCGGCATCGTGTGGCGACGGCGACGGATGGTCTGCGGGGTAGGAAATCGGCGCACCTTTTCGTCGAGGTTGGGCTCTCTGGTGAGATTTGTGACGGCCGTGTTGATGCGACGACCGAGATCTTGAAGAACCATGGTGGGCGGTTTGCGGCTGCCGAGCCGACTTGGGGTATCTCGAAGGGGGTTCTTTTGGTGATGCTCTCGAGTAACGGGAGGACGACGTGTTGCAAATGGGAATTTGGCTTCAGGGTGGGATGTGGATTGCTGCGCTAGCGGTCCAGTGCCACCACGCCGGAATCCATGGATGTGACTGGTGAAGCGCCCAGTGTGGGGTTGGTGACCTCAACCGCGGGACATCGGATGCACCGTTTCTCCAGACCCCAGGTATCGCGGTATACTGTGCCTAACTATCTGCACTGTAGCGTCTGATACTGTGAAGCTATTCCCAGATATCACAAACTTCGTCAACCTTTGGCCATTTATGACCCCTCTCACTGGAATTTAGGCCCAATATTTCTCAAATTCAATTGAAAAGTCTCTTCGCAGAACACTCGTCGTCAGGGTATCGATGTCAGCCACCCCGTCTAGAGTCCTACAAATTCCACCGTCACAAACTCTCAATTAAAAATTCAGCACCTCGACTACTAACGGAAAGATTTGTCAACGTTCTGGCCTGAAGCCTTTTAGGTGGCGCTCAACCTTCGGTCGTTTTGCATACACCTCCGAACCTCAACGGCCCAGCGTCTCTACACATGTCTAAGGCTGCAAACTTACGCCCACATTTGCTGGTTTAACGCCCCCTTTCTCCCTCGACGGCGTCTGCAGGTATGTTATCTCAAAGTATAAGTCAGCTCAAGTGATCTTATGATACTTTATGTCAACCAGCTTGAGCGTGTTGGCATCGAATATCAACCACCGGGCATTGGACACACATCTATATTAACCTTTTGCCTTTATTGCAGAAAATCCTCGTCGACATGCAGCCACACGATTTAAAGCCAGCAATGTTCACACACATAGCTCCATACTATCTCGGAAAGGTCCTGTGTGAGAATCGTGCAGACCAAGACAGAGTAGACTTCCGAGAACACTCGGCTCATATATAGGTCATCATGCTCTTTTCAAACAATACCTACACGATGAGAATTTTTGAACCAAGCTCTTCTCAATCGTAAAATCGGTACACGGAAATTCCAACAAGATGGAAATTTACAAGGGTCCGGTGACTTCTTTCAAGAAGATCACCAAGCTTATCGTTACGGCCCTTCTTTCTAATGGAGACACCATCCAAGACTATCGCCTCATGGATTCAGCAAAAGTCAATACCATTGACCGCTTCCATGATGGCGCCAGATTCCCTAGAGGCATCGGCACCAACCAGAGCAGCTCTCCCGATGACTACAGGACCGTCTTCAACTCCTGGGAGGTGAACAGCGCCATGAAGGGCCTCGAGAGGGAGTACGGCGTCCAGCTCACTCAAGCGCCCTTCGATACCTATTGGAAACAAAAGTCCACCGTCGCCTTCCTCCCCGTCCCCGACGGTGTCAGCCGCGTGGAGCGCAAAAATTACCGCGTTTACCTCACCGCCGGCGTCCAGGCCCGCGAGCGCGGCGGCCCAGACAGTCTTCTTTACTTCATCTCTGACCTCCTTTGGGCCGACAAGCACAAGGCCATGCTCGTCTACAACACAACCACCGTCTTTACACTCGCGCAAGTCCGACAAGTACTGTCCCTCGGCATCGTAATCTTCCCCCTGGTCAACCCAGACGGTAAACTATGGGACGAGCGCTGGAATAACTGTTGGGGCAACAACATCAACCCTACTTCCCGCCCCTCTGAGAATGGCATCAACGGTATCGGCGTCAACATTGATCGCAATTTCAACTTCACTTGGGACTACCGCAAGATCTACAGCCAGCAGGCTCTCGACGTCGCCTCCGACAAGCCCGAGCATGAGCTCTTTCACGGCCCCGCACCCTTCTCCGAAGCCGAGTCGCGGAACATGGCGTGGGTCATCGACCAGTATCCATCCATCAAATGGTATCTCGACGTCCACACGAAGAACCGCATCGTGAGCCACGCGTGGTCGGACACTCCAATCCAGACCACCAACCCCGAGATGAACTTCCGCAATCAGAGCTACGATGGCAAGCGCGGTGATGTGAACACACAGTATGGCGAGTACATGACCCCTAAAGACCACGACATCTACAAGGATATCTCGAACAACATGGCCGAGCAAATGGTGAAGGTCTCTGGCGAGCCTTTTTACAGCATCGACAAGCTCCGCAAGAAAGGACGGGTCTTCCAAGGCTCTTCTGGGACTGCCATCGACTGGGCGTACAGCAGACATGTCGTGAACGAGGCGGCTACCAAGATTATGAGCTTCAAGCTCAAGTTTGGCATTTCGGAGGAGGAGGCGGCGGAAACTGGGCAGAAGGGCGGGTGCCAGTACTACCCGTCGCGCAAGATATACAAAAGGGGTATCTCGGAGAGTGCTGTGGGATACATGACCTTCCTTCTCAATGTCGCCAAGTATGAGAACATGAAGGGTCCTTGGCCTTGAACTGAAAATCGTGAACCAAACAATATAGCTCGGGCCACATATAGAGCAGGAATCAACTACTCATCCCCTCCAATTCATTTTATGGCTCTGGTTGATCATTTTGTCTATCCTGGTACCTCTATGTAGTGTCTCATGTCATTCGTGTCATCTCTCATGTCTCAGCCATTCCAACATAAGCCGTATCGATGGTTTACTCATGACACTGTTCATACATTTCATGAGGGCGCCTGTCCAAAGCCTAGCTGCTGTAACAGTCCGTCATGAATTTCCTGCTTTCTTGGGCAAGAACCGGGCTTTCACCCCAGTGAGCATCGCCATGAAGTAGTACTGTATCTCTGCTTCAGGCGGCATCTCAACCTCCAAATCAAAGTGCTCCATAAGCGCCGGTATCGTCTTGTAAACGATCAGCTCCGCGAGGTGTCGTCCGGGACACATCCTTCCGCCCCCGCCCCAAGTAAGATTAAACCGCTCCATACCCTTGAGGTCCCTTTCCGTGTCCAGCCAGCGGTCCGGATGATATTCTTCCGCGTCTGGGCCGAATATTAAAGGGTTCCTGTGTAGTGAGACAGGGTTGCAGCCGACGGTAGTCCCGGATGGAAAGGTCTTTCCATGGACTGTAAGTCCTTCAGGGGGCACCGTGCGGGGCAGAGCCATCCCGAGGACAGGATATAACCGTTGCGCTTCTTTAATGGCTGCTTGCGTATAGTCTAGGCGGATGGCGTTATCATACACCTTTGGGTCTTCGGCCACGGAGCAAACTTCCTCGGAAATCCGTTTCTGCGCCTCAGGGTGTGATCCGATCATGGACATGATGGACGTCAACGCGGAACACATGGTCTCATGTCCGGCCCCGAAATTAGTGATGGCCATCCGACGGAGATACTGCTCCGTGAATTCGGGCTTGTCCTTGTGTAGCTGAATCAGATCCACGAGGAAGTCTTCTTTGCGATCATTCTTCGAGACCGGCTTGTTCGCCAGGGACGAGGTGACCCTCCGCGAGACCTGCCGGTAGACGCCGGTGAAGAATGGCTTAAAGTTCTTTGGCGTCTTGTACGTCACGCGCCAGAGGTTAGCAAACGTTCTCCCGCATGCTTTGGAGAACAGCTCTGCCTTCACGGCAAGAGGGAAGAGCCCAAAGACGGATTTGCGTCGCCAGCCGAGGTAGCCGTGGGTGCTGGAAGAGTGGTCTGTGTGGTCGCGGAGGTAGTTTGGTGACCAGGTTAGGACGACAGCTGAGAGGGACTCGACGGCTATGATGTGCATCCATTCCTTGAGGTCTACTTCGGCGCCATTGAGAGAACGGAGCGTAGCTATCACTCGAGCTAGGACTGCGTCGAGAGCAGGTTCGTGCCGTTTGAGGTATGCTGTCTGGTAGAGCGGTCCGATGAGACGCCGTTGTAAGCGGTATCGTTGCGTGTTACGTTCGGATAGCAAGTCTAGTGTATCTGGGGACGAAAAGTTCGGAAAGGGTGTAAAGGTGATGTCTGGTCTTTGGAGGGCAGTTGACACTGTAGACTTTGTGTAAGCTGGGAGTAAAGTGAGATGAGGATCGTCATAACGTACAATAGAAATCGGACTTTTCATAACCAGTGCCGGCTCCTGTAAGCGAGTAAGCATGAGATGAGACCTTCTTCACAAGATACAGTCAACATACGATAAATGTGCTTGAATGCATCTACAGAATCGAACCAAACCTCATTCGGCCCAACTCTCACGACCGGCCCGTACCGCTTATGAAGCGTCTTCCCCAGCGTGAGCATACGCCCGTTGCGAACGTGGTAAGCATACCACACATTGGAAATGGCAGCGAGTCTGGGCCCAGGTACGCGAGCCAAAGGGTGAAAAAACAGACGGTACCCAACGACAATGAAAGCGACGAGAATGAGTGAGGATGACGTGAGTAGCACTACGTTACGGAGAAACGATACTACGCCGTAGACGCCGAGCAGCGGGCTGTATCCTCCGAGCGCCGGAGAAGGCATCGCAAACCCGGCGCTTCGGACGGGACCGCGCGATAAGGGGTTGGACGGGGGCGAGATGTAAGGTAAGGTAGGATGAGTGAGGTAATACGGATAATGTGGGTGAATATGTGAGGGAGGCAGGGTGCGCGTGATGCGGCGGTTGTGGCTTTGCAGCAAGCGGCGCGCCGCAAAGCAGAGAAAAATTTCGCGGGGGGCGCTGGTGGGAGAGCTGCGGCGCGCACACGCCATTCGGACCGGCCCCACTGTCCGGAACGGGGAATCGAATAGGGGGCTGAGCCAATTGGCTTTCGGGCGTCGCCGCTGGGTTTCCCTTGCATTCTTTACAGATACACTAATGCCTACTACCTTAGTCTCGACTGTGTATCCGTAGGTAGTGCTACGGTGTATTGCATCTTTACCTCAGCTACGACTTGAATGGCAAGGCAAGGCGGGAGAAGGGCTTCGCTCGGGGCTAGATTTCTTGGTCTGCTTTAGAAGGGACCTGAGAAGCTTACGCTTGTGCGGCTGGGATCACATAGGGCTCTTATGCGCCGTCTCAGGGGTGGACCCTGCCGTTTCGCTGCTGGAGAAGCCCCCATGGGCCATAGCTCGCTCGATGGACCGTCTGTGGGTTGCCTCCGGCTTTGGATGCCGAACTTTCACGCTACGCAGGCCATGATGGATCAACAGTACTCATTGTGATGCAATTCCTATGAGAGTTATAGTCGGTCTCTAGTGTTGCTATTCCCATCGCTGGTTTTGTCGGTTTATGAAGTCCAAGTAAGCACTGCCCTTCTGCAGTCGTCGTATGTCCGGGGAGATAGGGGATCCAACAGACCATGAACAATCAAGTTACTGACTTACTCGACCTGGCGGCTACAAGGCAAGTGACACTTCCAAGTTCCGATGGCAGCTCCGTTCCCGGTTCATCCTGGATCGACCAAGAAAGATTACCGTTGCAGTGAGATTAGCTCTCAGACCTCGTTCGTCCGTCTGGAATTGATCATCGATCTGGTGTGCCACGTCAACTCGCCTCCAATACCCAAGTACTCCCGAGACCCTGGAAAGTTCAAAATAGCTTTATCTTTAGGATCCCGTCATCCTAGAATGTTTCAAAGCTTTAGCCGAATTATAAGACGGATCATATTATATCTCATCACGCCTTTGATACTGGCTTGAAAGATTGGTGGAAGAACATCTTTGATCTCTCATGTATCATCGTGGCCAAGTTGTTTTTTGTCGAAGATGAAAGGAAATTACTAGACGGAAGCCAACTTCCGTAAAATGGCACTTTGTTGGCAATGAAGAAGAAATTCGATGAAACCTCCTGAAGATCATTGGAATCACATGTACTCGTAGCCTCCGTCGAACATTACCTTTGGCACGCAGAGTCTAGGTTGGAACGGCAAATCCCGCTACGGGGAGACAAGAAGCTGAAAATCATCATCTAAAGAAAACCCGCAAACGGGGCAACTATTGGATGGAGAAACTTTAGTTGTCGATCTGAACATGGCTTCATATTCTCCGTAATGGTGTGATGCTCCAGAGACTGCCGTCAATTATGCTTCAACTGCACGAGGCTAAAGCTCTACACACTCCCTCCGGCACCCCTCCCCCTAAGCCCACTGGCACCCCCACCGGCCCTCCTCCTTCCGGCGCACCCTCCGCTCCTGCCCAGAAGCGCGCCGAGTCCGCCCCTCCCTCCAAGCCTTCCGGCACTCCTCCCTCCGGCGCTCCTCCCTCTGGCACCCCTCCTCCTCGTCCCAGCGGTGCTCAAGCTGAGGGTGCTGCTCCTAGCGGAACCCCTCCTCCCAAGCCTACCGGCACTCCCACCGGCCCTCCTCCTTCCGGAGCTCCTCCCGCTCCTACCCAGAGCGCCTAAATAGCTCTCTCGCTAGAGAGTCACGAAGACGATCATCAACGATAGACTTGAAGTCATCGGTTCAGCCCGCACAGCAGCAGCGAATTTGATACCATCTTGAGTCTGGGTTTGTCTTACCAGGAGACATTGGGCCATGGCTGTCAAGCATTGAGAGCAGAGAAAGAAAGAAAAGGTGGATGTTGACACGAGACATGGGACAGTTGACGACGATGGCGGTGATCACTTGGCTAGTCATTTTTGCTTTGTAGATATTGGTTGAGATTTTTGTGGGCATTGTATCATAGCATTTCTTTGAGAAAATCTGAGAATAACAGCGCTGTTACTCGAAATCGCTTCTTCCCTTTTTGGCTACGTTACTATGCAATGATGACCCAATTGATGTTGAGCTGCACTGAACTTGTGGATACATCCTTAAACTGTTGCCTGAAGGTTCCCGGTTTTGTCCTACGCGTGGCTAGCAAAATTGGGTTACGACGAAAAGATAAAGTCTCAGCTCTATCCGTACTGCATTGTGGAATAAGAGGAAAAGGTAGGAGGGTCGTATTGCCAGCCGTTGTACTAATGCATGCAGTCATCAAGGGGCCCCGGAATATCAAACTCTTCTCGTCTTGCATGATTGGTAGAGAGGTACGAATTCCTGATTTACAGGGGACCTGGTTGTCAGCTTGTATGCATGCGCCAGGGGTAACAACCCATATCACATGGCATCATTAGATCCTTCGATTCCTTCAGTGCGATAGCTGGCGGCTGTCGCAGTTCAGCTCGGAATCTGGCCAGGGTTTTCAGAGACACAATGACAAGCCCATCAGGCCATGTACCAGGCAGCAGGCTTAGCCCAAACTCAAAAACTTTAAGATAGACACTATCCTCGCAAAATACGCTAGGGAAGAGGTTCCTTCGCGTTGTGGGCTTGACATCTTAATGATCCCTTCATGAATAACCTTCCACGACCCTAGGTTCTAGCTCCCGCAAACGAGCAGCCCTGACTCGGACGATCGCGCAGTTCAATAGTATCGACAATGATTTCTCAAGCTCATCGGTCGACGAACGGCCCGCAGAAGGATGAGCTGATCCATCAAGATGAGGCAGGGCATCGAACTTCTCACAAAACCGTGCCCAAAGTCGTGGAATCTCATCTGGGTGATTATGACATTTTACCAGCCAGAGAGAACACCCTTGACAGCGTGGCGGAGCCTCACACATACTCGACTTTGAGATGGTGGTACATGGAAATAGGATGTTGTTTTCTCGCCGTTGCAAGTCTCGTCGCTCAGGCAATCGTCCTGTGGCAGTACGATGGCAAGCCGCAAGATGCATGGCCAAGCACGATCCTGACCCTCAACGGTCTGATCGCGATTCTGTCTACCGTCTGCCGCGCGACCTTCATGATTGCTGTGGGTGCCATTCTCAGCCAGGCGAAATGGAATCATTTCTCTGGAAAGAAGGGTGGATACCATAGACTGGATGACTTTACGTTGATCGACGACGCCTCGAGAGGTTCATGGGGTAGCTTCCAGTTGATGTGGAGGTTCAAGGGAGCGTAGGTCTTGAATCGTATTGGTTACACCAGAAATCTACCAATGCTGACAAGGATATTAGGCACATTGCTTGCGTTGGAGCTGTGTTGACAATGTTGTCCCTTGCTTTGGGCTTCTTCTCCCAGCAACTGATCACTTTGAGGATAGACCAGGTTATGAGCAACACGCAAGGCCAAGCAGGTACCGTTGCCAGAAGTCAATGGGCAAGCACGGTGTCGGGATACTCAAACTCTTGTAAGTCGCTCTATTCTAGAGTTGGAGACGCAACTCTTCTATTCGTCGCATGATCATGACACTTTATGTTTTCCCAGGGAACCCCCTATCACCCACGAAGCTTGCCATGTACACCGGATTCATGTCTACGGAAGTCAACTTGCCGCAAGTGACCTGCCCCACTGGCAACTGCACTTGGCCCATCGTTCCGACCGTCGGTGTCTGCGGCTCCTGTGTCGACCTAACATCGGAGATCAAAATGAACCGAAGCTCTTCTGCGAGTTGCGTTGTGACTGCGCCTGACGGTGCGCGTCTTAGTGGTTACTGCGGCACAGGATCCGACTGGATGCCCGTGTTCAACATCAGCACTGGCTCGAACCGCACCTTCGAGTCCACAGATCCTCGAATGATCAAGGCGGACGCGCCCAATCTGATTGCGCAGTTCAGCGGTCTCGGTATTCCTGGCGGGATGCCGGCGACGACCCCACTTGATGACTCCCGCGCGGCTGAGTGTGCTCTGTGGTATTGCCTCCAGGCGAGGAATATCAGCGTAGAATCCGGACAGCTGAAGGACGAGATTGTCGATACCTGGAGTGAGGTGGATGAAGGCTCGACTTCCACCGGGAGAAATGTCACGTTCGTGAACATCCCGGCCAACTTCAATACCGAGGCAGGCAAGAGCTACGGAATGGGTCCATTTCAGATGTACGCCATGAAAGCATACGCAAAGACAAACATTATAGGAAACGTCAGCGCAGACGGGACTTTGGGGATTGTCTTCACCTCGGCGTCTCCCTTTGCGGACGGAATGCACGCCAGTTTCGGGGACGTCGGCAGCTGGATAGAGAGACTTACAAGAAGCTTGACCAACGACGTACGCCTAAACAGTAACGACACTACAGGCAACGACGCTTTCAGAGGTACTGTGATGGCTACACAAGTTGTCATTGTAGTGCGCTGGGCTTGGATCGTGTACTCTGTCGCCCTGGTCGCTGTGTCGGTGATTTATCTCGTAGTTGAGGTTCTGCGAACGAAAAGGAAAGGGCTGCTGCCATGGAAGTCCGACGTACTTTTGCCAGTATGCATGAACATGGACGATGAAATCAGAGAGAAAGCAGCTGGCGGCATAGTTGAGCCTGGCGGCCTCAAGAGACTGGTCGGAGATGTTCCGGTTCAGCTCAAGGCCGACAGGACAGGCGTCATCCGGTTCGCGCAAGAGGTCAAGACCGATGGAACCCATTCGCCCAGAGAAAATGCGAATGAGTGACTTGTTAGGTATACCTGATCCTGTTCTAGGGCTCGGTTTGAGGACACGATGCAGGCATGTCAAGTAATTGAGGTATGGAGTGCAATGATATCAAGAATTCATGATGGAGATATGGCATGGAAGCTCCTACCAATAGATGACCCTACAACGATCTAGCTAGCCGTACAGAAACCTCATCACGCCTTAGCATCTAGGACGTGCGATTCGTTCGCACTGACCTTGCTATGCATGAGCATCACTGAATCCTTGTCGCAGAACTCGATAACCCTCGTGACCTTGGAACCGTCCTCGTTGAAGTCAAAGAACCAACTGAATTCCAATTGAAGATTCTCTGAGCCGTCTTTGAACTTAATATCCGAAGAGGACGTAAGTGCCGCCTTTCGAGCTTCGGAGTCGACGACGAGGTTTGAAGTAGTAGTGGCCCCGACTATGAAGACGGCGATGTCCTTGGCGAACTGTGTTTGGTAGGCCGCGTTGTCGAGGATGAAATCGCCCGGTATACCAAATGCTTTGGTCATGGAACGGGGGAGCAGTTGGCGGGTGCAGTCTGGGCTGACCTCGCGGTTGATGATTGAGGCGTCATTATGCTTTTCGCCGTCTGTGTATGCCTCGAAGAAGGACTTGATGGTCGCCTCGACTTTTTGTCGGAATGCCATATTTGAGGACTCGGTACAGCGATTTGCGTTGAACTGAGAGTGAAAAAGTGAAGGAGAATCACCTGCGAGTGCCTTCGAATATCACTGATGTGTTGGCATCTTCTTATAATCATGCATTCCTGGCAGGTGTCTCAATGATCTCACAGGATTCAGACTCCTTTCATCTCACGTCAGCCTATTATTAGCTCCAGAACCATTGGCAGTCCACACACCCCGCGAAGTGGTGATTAGCGTACCAATTACGCCTCCTTCTGCATTAGGCATGAGACACTCGGCATTTTATTCGAGGGCTGCATACGATGTTCCTTTGAGAACTTTTGTCAACCAAAGGCCCTACGGCATACCCGGTGGGGATTTTGATCACTTGATATCAAGCCGCCTGCAATTACTGTTCAAGGAGAGTTAATAGCATGTTTTCCAGTTGGCGTATTGTTCGACACTCGCATAACAGGAAATCCGTCAGGATTGCTTACTTCCTCCCTGAAGCCGTCTAATCACGGGCCAGTAAGACCCAGAGGCATCACGTAAAGGCATGATGAATGGCCATATTCAACAGATATGTGTCAAGTGTCAAGTCAAACGACACAGTGACGTTGTGTAGCTGACCAGATTTACTTTCATGCCAATAGGCTGTTTTCAGCGTCATCTTACTCCACTGGCAGATGATCCGATGCCGAGAGTCAACTTCGATGAGCTGTTCATAATAAGACAATCCAGCGAACATGTCCCCTTATAGTTATTACCTTAGTCTCAGTGAGATATGATGGCTAGGGTGACGTACAGTACAAAAGCGCTGTTGGATCTCTGCCAAACCTCGGGGTAAGAGATTGCGGCCAGTGGCATTCAATGATACAACAATGGCTTTGATGCGAGCCTTAAGAAAATGCCCAACTTCACTCAGAATATTAGTACAGTGTTTGCCGGCCTCAATGGCTTTTGGGATCAGCCCTGACTGGATACAGATTGATGAGTACGTAAGTTCGGTGCCCATGAGTCGTCTTATTGCTTAACAACAGTGTAGCTCAAGGCTATGCCGAGTTTATCCTCGTTATTGGACCTGAGACTTTGCATAAGCGACTCAGTGAAATTGAATGCGGCAGGCAAAGTCACTACTGGGCTCGTCTTCCCAACTCAAGTTCATACTGTGAACTTGGGAGTTACATCATGTAGCTCTGTCATTTGCGTGCGTGTGGCTTCGACTACAAAACGCCGACGAAAAGTTCAGGCTATTATCATGGCCTGCAAGTGATAGATGTGATTGACCTAAAATTGCAATCCTCCATGCTTGCAGTGAGGTTTGCTACACCTACCACAACGTTAGTAATCGACACGTGGAGTGCAGGATACCTCTCGAATCTTGTCACGTAACAAGGATAGTAACCGCATCTCACGAAGTGCCCGTTACGTACTAAATCACGTATCTATCTTAGATATTATATATATAAACCTTTTCTTTTTATCTATTTCTACTTTAATATATTAAGCTATTTTTATTATATTTTATATACTTATTATTACGTATTATAATTTATAATAATTATAAGCTTAACTCTTAGTTAAGACCTTATATTATAATAACGTACTTATTAATATAATTTTTATAATTTTTTTAAAATAATAAATATACTTATATTAATTTTAACCTAAGTTAAATTAATTAGTTATAATAATTAAATTAAATAGTTTAATATACTTTATATTATAAATAAGGGTATCGGGGTTTAGAAATATATTAACTTAAATACTTTAAATTTTAATATACTTTTTAACCCTTTTATAATACTTATTTTACTTTTTAAATTTAGATAATTAGTTATAACCCGTAATAAAAAAGAACTACGAGCTTATTAAATACACTATAAAGCGTTTAAAAACGACTAAAGAAATTAAAAAATCTTATATTAATAATTTTTAAATATAACTCTTAATATAACCCCTTTAACTTCCTTAAGTATAAATAATTTATAAAACTAAGCTAGGTTTCTTTTTATAAAACTAACTAGGCTACTTATTTTATATAAATAAATCTATCCTTATGTTATACTTATAAAAAGGATTTATATACTTAAAAGTATTTAGAAATAATAAGAGATCGAAGCTAAATATAAATAACTTAAAGCTTAGGAACGTAATATTATTAATATATATATTAAACTCCTTACTTAATAATTAGTAAAATTAGTTAACGTTACTTTTTATAAATACGTATTTTAAAAAGTTACTAAGGACGGTACTAAGTTTAGTATATAACGAATTATTAAATATTTAAAATAAGAATTTATACTTTTTAAAGTAATAATTAAGAATACGGTTCGAAAGGAATATTAATAAGCTTTTAATAAAGTAAGGACCGGAATTAACCTTTAATATTAATATAAAGAGTAGTAGTTTACTTATTTCTAAGCTAAAACGTACGATATTTTAAAAATTAATAAAGAGATTATTATACTCGACTTTTTAATTATAATTAAGTTTAAACTTAATTTTATATAAAAGTAATATATATATAAGACTTTTAGTAAATTAATAGCTTTTAAAATATATATTAAAACCCTCGAGGAGATTATATATATATTTAGTTTAGTAACTTAGAATATATATACTAAACGGCTTTTAAGTTAAGGAGGGGCTTATTTTATTTTTACTAAACGCTCTAACTTAGTTAATAATATAAATAATAAAAGTAACGTTTCGTACCCTTATAATTACGTATACTTATAGCGCTTTTTAGTATATTAAAAACTAAAATAAGTACTTATAAGTTAAAATATTAATAAGTTATTAATATAAATATTAAAGAGCTATATAGAGGAAGTCCTTGCTATTATTAAATTAAATAAATAAAAATTACTCTATAATAAGCTTAAAAAAGCTAGTTAGTTAAAGAATAATAGAACCCCTAAAAAACTTAAGTTTTTAAAAAGATCCTTTAATTAACTTATAACGAGCTTATTAATAAACTAAAATAAAGGCTACGTAGTTATTATATTTATAAAAAATTAGGACTTAGAAATAAACGTAATTTTTAATACCCCTATAAGTAGTACTTACCCCCTTTTTTAAAATATAATAACAAATAATTATAAAGTAATATATTTAATTAATAATAAGAGCTTATTTAAACTTAAAAGTTATATATTATTAAGTAATAATAACTATATTAAATTAAGAACTATTATATTACTTATTACTATACGTAGTATTTATATTATAAAGGGCGTTTTAAACGGACCTAAGGGGAAGGGAATTTATAATCTAAAGCTCTAGAACGTCGCTTATATTGAGGGATTTTATATTAATATAATCTTAAAAACTTTATTAAATAGAAGCGTACTCTAATACTATAGTTTAGATTATATTTTATAATAAAAAACGTTTTATAAAAGTATTATTAAAAAGTAGCTTATTTAAAAGAAGAATTTAGTTTTTTTTAAATATAAGCTCTTTTAATCTTATCCTTTTTTTATAAACCTTAAGTATATTTTATAAAACTTAGTTAGTATTATATTACTAATTAGCTATAAAAAATTTTATTATTTATATTAACGTATTTATAAGAGGTTTAATAACGCGCTCCTTTAATACTTTAAAATAAGTTATCTCCGACCTAATACTCTTTATTAATTATTATATAAAACTCGAGGTATATATATTAAACCTCTATTATAAGTTAAGTATAAAGTATATATATTATTTAATATTAAAATAGTAGTTTTAAAAGGACTACCCTTAAGAAAAGCCTTATAACTATAGTATTATATATATTAAGATCTTTTCTATTTTAAACTATTTTTCTATAAATAATAATATATATTTATAGTTTTTAATAAATATAATAAGTAGCTTAGGGGGTTCTTTTTAAGGATTAAAATAGAAGAGGAAGTATTTTTTATATTATAAAGCCTCGAGGTAATAATTCGTTATTAAAAAGGGACTTTAATTTACTTTTTTAAAAATAATAATAAGACCGCCCTCTTAATTATAAACGTTAAATATATATATAAAATATAGTATAATAAGCTAAGAATTAGAATAGAACTTCTACTTTTATATATAAAAGAACCCGTAAGTAATATAAAAAGAATAAGTTAATTTATAATTACTAAAGCTCGTAAAATACGCTTTTTTATAAACTTTTTTATAAATTTATAAAACGAAATAGTATTAATAATATTTTTTATTTATAACATTACTTTATAAGAGGCTAATAAAGGAGATTTACTTATTATAATAAAAATTAATTAGTAAAAGCGGTATTAACGTTAGTAATAAACGGGTTACTAAGTACGGGATTTTAAACCGGTAACCCTATACCTCAGTAGTTTTTATATATATAATTACTAAGTATACCCTTTTTATAAAAATTATAAAAGGGGTATATATTAAAAAGAGTTTAAAGTACTTTTTTATAAGTATATAGGATACTTAGTTAGATATATATTAAAAATATATAACTTATATAGGGTCTAAGTACCTATGCTTAAGTAAATATTTATTATAAAAAATATTAAGTTTAATAAAAAAGTCTTTTATAATCCCGTATATAAGGAGTAAGTTATTATAAGTAAGTAAGTAAATTTAGTAATTTAAAAAATATAAGAACTCTTTAATATTAATAATAAATTAGTTTAAGTACTTAGGGAAGTAAATTTAGATTTTAGAAATATTAGTACTTAGGATAACTCTATAGTTAAAAATAGTATTATTATTAAATTTTTAATTATTTAGGACGCTAAGTAATTAATAAACGTACTCTAGGGTATAGTTAATAAGGTTAATAAGGCTAATATAGTTTTATTATTATTATTAACCCCTAAAATAACCCCCTTATACGAGCTTAGGGATAGGAGTAAAAAAGGGGATATAATAACTAAGTTATAAACGGCTTTATATAATTTATAGTTCTTTTTATAAGTACTTATATATATTATAAAAGTTCTTAAGCTTTTAATTCCTAATAGCTCTTAATAAAACGCTAGAGTATATAATAAATAAGGTATTAATTATAAAGAAGTAATTCTTAATACTAAAGTTAACGTTAATAAAGAACTTTTATAATAAACCTTTATTATTATATAAGAATAAAGCTTATAAGAACTACTTTATTAAGTACTAAGTAAAGCTCTATTAAGTTTTAAATATTTAAACTAGGCCTATAGACCTCTATAATATTTTAATAATAGTATTTTCGTAATACTCTTATATTTAAATATAAAAAACGGTAATTATTATAACTACTACTAGGACTACTTTTCTTTTACTTTTATACTTAATTAATAAAAAGCTATAGAGGAAAGTAATATAGAATATATAATACTTTATTAAGTAATAAAAAGAGTAGTTTATAGGACTTACTTAGAGCGCTCTAGAGGAGTTTAAAAACTACGACTTACTAAAGTTAATTTCTAAAGCTTATTAAAGAAGTTTATTAATATTAAATATCTCCTATAATAATTATAAAAGTTATTAAAAAATACTATAAATATAAAAATAAAAAAGCTAAGGAATATTAATATATAAAAAGAAGTTAATTATAATCCTAAATAAGGGATCCTATTTTTATTAAAGTAGGTATATATTTATAAGTATAATATTAATAATAAAGTTTATAAAGTAAAAGTATATATATATATATAAGGGGGGATATATAACTACTTAACCCCTTATAAAATACGTATACTTTAATACTTATTATAAAAGCCTTTAGGCTTATAATAGTAATAATTACCTAATTTAACTTTAAAACTAATTAATATAATATTATTAATATATTCCTTAACGCGCTTCTTAAGAATAAAAAACTAATAATTATTAAACTCCTAAAGGGATATAAGGTTATTAATAAAATAAATAAGCTTTAATACGCTCTATATAGCCTCTAAGACTTACTAATTCTCTAGTTCTAAACTTTTACTTTTATACTTCGTAATATAAATATAATATATAATTATAAAGAGATTTATATTTATTAAATTATAAATAGGAAAGTAATATTAATATTTTATATTAACGACTTTATTATTTTATATTATTAAAATAACTAAGAGGTAGCTTAGGAGATTATTAATAATATAAAAAAATATATTAACTTTAAAGAGAATAGACTAATTAATTACTTTTTTAAAATACGGATTTTATAAAACTATATTACTTATAAAATTTATTTTATTTATAATATATATATTAAATAAGTTATTAAGTACTTTAACTTTATATATTTATTATATTTAGTTACCCCTTTTCTTTAAAACGAGTTTAAATTAAATAAGGGGTAAGTAATAAAGGAGGAAATAAAGAGTTACTAAGAGAAGGTTAGAAATATATTTTATATAATTATAATAATTAAGCTAGATATTACTTTTATTTATTTATAATTATTATAGTTCCTAACTAACTTAAACATAACTTATATTAAAGTAATTAATTACTATATTTAATATTTTTATATAATAAGATATTTTACGTTTTATTATAATAATATACTAAGTATATAATTATTATTTTTAGCTAGAGATATTAGTTTTATAAATAACAAAGTAATATAATAATTATTTTAAAAATATATAATATTCTTTTTTAATAGCTTAATTTAATAAAAATTAGTATACTAAGTAATAATTATAATATTAATTACTAAAGCTAAGCTTCTTTATTTTAAAGAAATTATAAAAGAGATTATAGCTCTAAAGTACCTTTTTAAAAATATTACCCTTAACTTAGGAAAAGTATAGTTAGTTAATTATAATAATTAGTAAATAATTTAACTTATCGTTAAAAAAAAGAAAAGAATAGCTACTTAACTTTATTATATTAATATATAAAATATATAACTAAGATAAGAATATACTAGAGGTAGTTTTAAGGTTACTTATATATTAATAAAAAATATATTAATAAGTAGACTTATTCAAAGCCTTTTATAAACTAAATTTAAATATTTCCGTATACTTTTTAACTTTTATAATACGTAAGAAGTTATTATAAATAATTAAAATAGTTAAAAATAATTAATTTAAGCTATATTTAAAAAAACTTAATACTTAAAAATAAATAATAAATAGAACTTAAAGTATAAACCGGAGGCTTAAAATAAATAAAATAAAACTTTTTTTAACTTAAAGGCTTAAACTCTTAAAATAATTTTATTTTATAAAATATACGTATATAAAAATAAAACCTAGGCTTATATTTATTATTTAAATTCTTAGTTTATAAAGTACGTAATTACTAAGATTATAGTATTATTAATAAAAAAGGTAAGTATATACACTAAGAACTATATTTTATATATTTTAAAGTTTATAAAACTAAGAGTAATAGGGGGTAGAATAATTATTAAGTTAATAACTTAGGGTATAAGAGTAAGTAATATAATAAGAGGCTAGTTATAAATAATTATAATAAATATAATTAATAATATAAATATATTTAAGGGAGGGAGTAGGGGGTACGTAGGGAAGAAGTCCTTTATATAAAACCTAATATAGTTTTTATATATTTTTTTATTATTCTTTATATAATAAATAATAGTACGGAGCTTACCGATTTTTTATTAAAATTATAGTTAAGAGTATGCTTTTTAATAATAAAAAAGGATAATATATTTATAATAAAGAGAGCGTTATTTATAATAGCCTTAGTAAGAGCCTAGGTTATTAGCTATATAATAACTAATATATTAATATACCCCTTGGCTAAATAGCTATTAAAGTAGTACGTATATTAGCTACTATTTCTTATAAAATAATAACTACTATCCTTAGGGTTAGTATATTAAAAGGCTATTTAAAAGGAAAAAATATATACTATACTTTCTATTTTTTAAGAGCTACTCCTTTAAGCTTTTTAAAAACTAAGTATATATTAATTAAGCTTAAAATAATAAAAAGAATTATACTTATTACGGGGGGTACCTTAGTTTCTTAGCGTTCTTTTTTATTTTTTATTACTTTTTTAAAAAGAGCTAGTTTTATATTTTTTAAACTTTAGAATATTATTAAAAACAAATTCTTAAAATAATAATATATAATATACCTTTTTTAGAGGGCTTAATATTTAAAATATTTTTATTTTTATTTTTAAACTCTAAGGAGGGGATAAATAAAAGCTCTTTAGAACTCTTATTATTACTATTTATTTTATTATTACCCTTATTATAATTATTAATAAAAGCCTCGAACTTAATAAAGTTCTTAGTATTTTTATTAATAATTTTAATATTTTTTTAGTTAAAAAGAGAGAGCTTAATAACTAGGTTTTAATAAGTAAATAAGAGGTTATAAAGGGGAATAACGACTTAAAGGGGCTTATTAATATTATTACTTATTTAAACTCTTAGTAAATTATATAATATATATATAAGAGGTATTATAGAAATTATATAAAACTTATTATTATTTCTAAATATATTAAATATTTATATTTAGAATAAAATTAATAAATAATTTAATAATATAAGCGCGCGCGCATAGTAAACGGGAGTATTTATAATAATTATAAAAAAGTTAAAAAGAAGAAGAAAAATAATAACTAAGTAATATTATAAGAATTTAAATATATACGAGGCGGCTAAGTAGCCTTATCCTTAGTAATTTATATATTAAAAATAGTAAAATACGCGCTATTTTAAGTTAGGATTTTATTTATTTTAAATAAAGGGATATATTTATATAGTGGTTTTTTTCCAGCTTTATAAGTACAAAAGATCGACCTTAACGGGATTACGCTTTTAAGGGAAATTATACAATACGGTATATTTTTTAATTATATAATACGTATAATATACCCTAAGTACGCGCTTAACGTAATATAATAATTTTAATATAAAAACTATTATATAATTTAGGATAAGTAAGTTACCTTATAGTAGCGCTAGCTAAAAAGGTTAATAATAAAGGTCGGCCGTAATAGTTAGCTATAATAGTTAGCTATAATAATTAGAGGCGGCCTTCCTTAACTATAAAAGTTCTAAACTTTAATAGCGACGTAGAGGTTTTTAAAAAAAGGGCTAAATAAGCTAATATTTACTACTCTTTAGAACTTATAAAAATTCTTTCTATCCTTATCGCTTTTAATATTACCTAAAACTGCTCTTTATTTAAACTAAATAAATCTACTAAACAAATCCACTAAATAAACTTATTAATATATAAACTACTACTTAGATAGTTTACTAAAGATACCCGTTAATAAGTCTGCCCCTCTCGGGCTAGGCGCCCTCGGCCAGCTCGATACTATAGCTATCGTAACTAATATAAGCACGCCTAAGGATTAGTAAAATACCTTTTAATAGTGCGGAATTTAGCTAAGTAATAATATAAATATTATAAATAATTAGGCTAGTACGGATATTAAAATCTAGTATATTAATACTAGCTTAGAAATTATACTCTATAGAGCTAAAAATTCCTTTAATACGGGCTATATTATAAACGTAAGGGAATATATAAGGGGCCCCCTAACCCTTAATAAAAAGGAGTATATAATGCGAGATCTAGCTACCCACGCGGGCTAGTACTAGGAGGTTTTATATGCGTTAGAGTGGGTACAGCTCGCCCTCTAGACGGGCGGGGGAAGGTCGGGAGCTATTTTAATTAGTAGTTAAGTATAGAGCGCAATATACCTAGTTTTCCTTAATACGTAATATATAGTACGGCCCCGGCGGATTGCTCCGTTAGGGGGAAGGGATATATTTATAATAAACGCAGTTTAAAAAATACGTATTTTTTATATTTATTTTTTTTTATTTATATTTAACTAAATCGGGCCTTTATAAGGGTATTTAAAAGTTTTATTTTAAGTATAATAGCTCCTTAGTAGTAATAATTAGGGGGTATATTACGTAATAAAAATAGTAACTATATTTTATAAAATACTTATTATGTATTAAATTACGTATTTATTTTAGATATTATATATATAGACCTTTTCCTTTTATTTATTTCTATTTTAATATATTAAGCTACTTTTACTATACTCCGTATGCCCATTGCTGCGTGCCATAACTCGTGACAAATCTGTAAACATAAGACTAGATATTCTACTTGCGTCACTCACGGTTGGTTTCCACTTAGGCCGGTAGGTGCGCTATGACAAGCGAACATAAAGGCAACACTAAAGATACCTATTCCCTGGCCGAATGTCTCGAATAGGCCGAGCATAGTAGAGTGAGCAAAATCTGTGCACAGCAGTTGCTTGCCATTGAGACCACATAGAGCAAAGATAGTCGGGAATATGAACCATACGAGGGAGAACGTTGTGTTTTATTTGCGATTTGGTAGATTGATCAATACCATGACAACTTTGGTAAAGGAGATCTCCGGCTATCCCCACAAGACAGTGTCGGACATCGGCCAAGACCGGCAGTCTGTCTCTCGGAAGGGAACCGACGTTCAATCATTTCGGCTTCTCTGCCCTTGATCTATCTCATCTATAAAAAGGGCACCCCGCGTCGTAAGAAACCAGGACTAAGGTCGAGTGTCCTTCAGAACGGCATTTTTTGTTCAAGCTCTCTTCCAGCCTACCTTATTGGCTGGTGCGTCTTATCAGCGATGTTCGGACATGGAAGCCGATGGTGGGTCCTGGCTACAAGCGGATCGGATGGCTGCCGAAGGGCGAATGTTGTGATTAAGACAGTCTTGCCGCCTCTGTGCCATGTTACGTCGCGGATCTTTCTTTTTGACAAGCCAAGTGCTCCAAACATTCCATTCAGTAAACTATCCTTTTGGGAAGCTACACATACAATACAATACTTTGTTGAAGATTCTTGACAAGATCATCGCATCATTCTTCAGCGCTCAATCTTATACTCAGTTGCTGCATCAAGTGGCATACATACATGACTTGCAGTAACCGGGCTACCAAACCGCATAGTAAAATGTCGAGTAGCAGCTACCGGGGGTCGTTATCGCCGACCCCAGACCCCTCATCCAAGGCAAGTTCGGCTCTTATCAGCCCCACACTTCCAATTGCCGCAGCGACCTCCATCACATGAAGACTTTGCAAACTTACCGGTGAACTGAACGGGCAGCAGTCTCACAAGGTGTCAGGAGCCTCTTCTTCGAGCCGGAAGAGGAAAAGACGCATCAAAGACGAGGTCGAGGAAGAAGGCGCGATGCCTCAGCAAGCTGCCGCCAAAGCACGGTCCGCGAACGCGTCAGTCACCACCACCCTCAATTCGCCCGCCCTTCATTCACCCCCACCAAACTCCACCGCTGTGACGTGTTTGCCATGCTGACTGCCGGCTTAGATGCAACACATGCCGTAGGCGCAAGGTCAAGTGTTCGGGAGAGCAGCCTTGCAGGAATTGTGCACGAAACAACCTAGACTGTGAATTCGGCGATGGGAGAAAGAGATATTCAGAGGCGTGAGTCTGCTCCGAAGTCGGACTTCTCCAACTTGCTAAGCCACTGAACAGATACGTCTCGGAATTGAGAGCCACCTTGACCCGATATGAGGACCAAATAAAGGGTAAGTTATCACGGCTGATCCCTTTCAGGCAATTGCAGGCAACTGCTTGCGGTAGGAAGAATCCGGTCTAATATCAAGCAGAGCTCGCCAGACAACCACGAGCACAACCTTCACCACCCGCCCGGGGGGTCTCAACAGGGGCATCAAATCCGAGTCCACCGGGCATTGCACCCTTCGAGCCTACCGGTGAGGTACCGCCTCCGAGTTATGGTGCGTAGATCTCACCCAGACTGCAATTGGATCCTGAACCAAAACTGAAGCGAAAGGAACAGCATCCATAGAACGTGCTCCCGGCCCGCTCTTCGAGCAACGGTTGCGGAGTCTCTTCCACGAGAACAATGGCAAAGACCCAGACTCTCCGGAGAAGGATGCTCCGGAACACCTGGAGAACGAGGATCCGCGTGACCTGCCATTTACCCCTGAATGGACTTCAACAAATGAGTTGATCAAGGGCATCCCTCACCAGGCCTTCCCCAAAGAGGCCGAGTCTAATCGTCTCCTGAACCTCTTCAACTCCTACATGGGAGTCACACAGCACTTCTTAGACCAGCGGACATTCACAGACAACATGACGCTGCTTTTCAACAGCCAAGCATCTCGAGCTCGACAGATGGACACGCCCTGGTTCACACTGTACCTTCTCGTCATGGCCATGGGCAAACTTATGGAGGAGGATCCGCGCGAGGTTCGCGGACCCCCGGGAGCGTTCTGGTTTGCTGAAGCTATGAGGAGGCTCCCGCCACTTCACAGCATCAGCGAGTATGGCATAGTTGGGCTTGAGATTCTGTGTCTGGCGACGACATATCTGCAGTGGAACGACCGGAAAAATGATGCGTACTTTTTCGTAAGTCCCGATTCTTTCATTCTGGATGAGATGAAATACTAACAAGTCTTAGGTGGGAACAACAGTTAGACTTGCCCTGACTCTGGGCTGCAACTTGCCATTTTCAGAGCAAAAGTGCCTACCATCAGAGAGAGCACATAGAATGCGGGTGTGGTGGACTGTCTACATGCTGGATCAGTAAGTCTACCACCCTAATCCACCAAGACTTCTAAGCTAATCGTCTATGCACAACTAGGCGCATATCGGCAGGCCTCGGGCGCCCAGCTTCCGTTGATGATAGGCACCTTTCGTTCGATCTCCCTGGCCCCTCTCCAGGGTTTGATTCTCCAGAGCCTCTCAATGTCAACGTCAAGATTGCCCGGACAACGGGAGAGATCATGTCATGTAAGTCCACTTTACAATATGTTCGTTTTGGTCGTCACTCGTATGGCCCGCAGCTGATCATCGTGATCAATAGCATTATATAGTCGAGGCGCACTATCGCAAGCCGATCTTGTCAGGAAGATGAGAAACTTGCTCCAATCACTACACGACATTGGCGGATCCATCCCGGCAGATCTTGCCATTGACTTCAGCAACAAGCAGTTTGAGGTCACCAGAGCTGGTGCATCACTATATCTTAGGTTATTTCAGGTAAGCACCAACTGCCGTTTCTCAATGGGCAAATCTTTTGGCTTTATCGAGGCAAACGGGTGCTGATACGACCCAAATTAGTCCATCATTCTCTGCATCAGACCAATTCTTCTTCAAAAGGTCAAAGACAAGGTTCAGAAAACACAGAAGCAGGCTGTGACCTCGGCAATCTCACAACTGTGCCTCCTGTGCAACGAGTCGGCTCTGAGAATTATCCGCATCCTCATGGCTATGCAAAGGCAAGAAGAAATTGGTAAGGGCTTGATTCTCCCCGGGTGGCAAATTTGAAGAGCGAATTACTAACAAAAGGAAGCGCCATTTGCATTCTTCGATCTGGATGCTGCCTTTTCAGCCGCCTTCGTCCTAATCATGCGCGGCTTCGCACACAAGCAGGATAGTCAAAAGCCGCCACCGCAAGAACTGTTCCAGGCCATTGATTTCTTGGAGTATCTGTCTTCTGCAGGAAATCAGGCGGCAGCGCAGCGCCTCAAGGATGTTCGGCAGTTTTCTGCACACGTGTGGGCCAATGTGGTAGCGTTCGATAAGGACCATGACGTGCAGATGGGAGATTCCGGGGCGTCCCATGGGGTACCCCAGGTGGGGAACACACCCGGAGCCGGACTACCGGAGCAGTCGGGACCTTCACCAGCCCAGATGCCCTTGACTACGCCGACGCCCAGTTCCTCTGTGCCGTCTTGGGAGGGAGAAATGTTTGGAGGACCTGCTGACACTTATGGATCAGACACGTTGTTCGGTCTGAACTTGGATGAGAATCTGGAACAAGCCTTTGGGCTGGAAGCGGCGGAGGGTATCTATAATAGTTTCAATGACCCTACTCTCCCCTTAACGGGAGTTGACCAGCTGGATTGGGCTGAGCTGGAAAAGATGATGGCACCGGGAGGGTATGGTTCATAGTCGCTACAAATAATGTTAAATGGAATCGAAGCATTATCAATCAACGCAAATAACTCGGGAATTATCGTTCGCCAGTGACGTATGAATTGCCTTTGCATTGAGACAGTGTCCGAAGTGTAACGTCTCCGTTTGTCACGAGTTATAGCACGCAGCAATGGGCATACGGAGTATAGTAAAAGTAGCTTAATATATTAAAATAGAAATAAATAAAAAGAAAAAGTCTATATATATAATATTTAAAATAAATACGTAATTTAGTACGTAATAGGTACTTCGTAAAATATAGTTATTATCCTTATTATATAATACACCCCCTAATTACTACTACTAGGGAGCTATTATACTTAAAATAGAACTTTTAAATACCTTTATAAAGGCCCGATTTAGTTAAATATAAATAAAAGAAAAAGTAAATATAAGGGATACGTATTTTTTAAACTACGTTTATTATAAATATATCCCTTTATTTAAAATAAATAAAATCCTAACTTAAAATAGCGCGTATTCTACTACTTTTAATATATAAATTACTAAGAGCGAGGCTACTTAGCTACCTTATATATATTTAAATTCTTATAGTATTACTTAGCTATTATTTTTTTTCCTCTTTTTAACCTTTTTATAATTATTATAAATACTCCCGTTTACTATATATATATACTTATACTATTAAATTATTTATTAATTTTATTTTAAATGTAAATATTTAATATATTTAAAAATAATAATAAGTTTTATATAATTTCTATAATACCTCTTATATACGTATTATATAATTTATTAAAAGTTTAAATAAGTAATAATATTAATAAGCCCCTCTAAGTCGTTACCCCCTTATATAACCTCCTATTTACTTACTAAGGCCTAGTTATTAAACTCTCCCTCCCTAGCTAAGAGGATATTAAAACTATTAATAAAAATACTAAGAACTCTATTAAGTTCGAAGCTTTTATTAATAATTATAATAAGGGTAATAATAAAATAAATAGTAATAATAAGAGCTTTAAAAAGCTTTTATTTATCCCCCCCTTAGAATCTAAGGGTAAGGATAAGAATATCTTAAATATTAAGCTTTTTAAAAAGGGTATATTATATATTATTATTTTAAAACTTTATTTTTAATAGTATTCTAAAGTTTAAAAAACGCAAGGCTAGCTCTTTTTAAAAGGGTAATAAAAAATAAAAAAGAATATTAAGAAGCTAAAGTACCCCCCGTAATAAGTATAGTTCTTTTTATTATTCTAAGCTTAATTAATATATACTTAATCCTTAAGAAGCTTAAAAAAGTAGCTCCCGAAGAATAATTAATATAATATATACCCTATTTTCGGGTAGCCCTCTAGTACATTAACCCTAAGGATAATAATTATTATTTTATAAAAAGTAATAGCTAGTATACGCGCTACTTTAATAACTATTTAGCTAAGGGGTATATTAATATACTAATTATTTTATATTTAATAGCCTAGGCCCTTATTAAAACTATTATAAATAGCACTCCCTCTTTTATAAATATACTATCCTTTTTTATTATTAAAAAGCGCACTCTTAATTATAATCCTAATAAAATATTACTAAGCTCCGCAATATTATTTACTAAATAAATAATAATACTAAAATATATAAGAACTATATTAGGTTTTATATAAAGGACTTCTTCTTTACGCACCCCCTACCCCCTTTTTTAAATATACTTATATTATTAATTATACTTATTATAATTATTAATAACTAGCCTCTTATTATGCCGCCCGCTCTTATACCTTAAATTATTAACTTAATAATTATTCTACTTCCCGCTCCCCCTACTACCCCTATTACTCCTAATTTTATAAACTTTAAAGCGTATAAAGCGCAGTTCTTAGTACGCATACCTACCCTTTTTATTAATAATACTATAATCTTAATAATTGTATATTTTATAAACTAGTAATTTAAATAATAAGTATAAGCTTAGGTCTTATTTTTATATATATATACTTTATAAAATAAGGTTATTTTAGGAGTTTAGGCCTTTAGGCTAAAAAAAGTTTTATTTTATTTATTTTAAGCCTCTAGGCCGCACTCTAAGTTCTATTTATTATTTATTTTTAAATATTAAGTTTTTTTAAATATAGCCTAAATTAATTATTTCTAACTATTTTAGCTATTTATAATAACTTTTTATATATTATAAAAGTTAAGAAGTATATAAAAATATTTAAACTTAGCTTATAAAAGGTTTTTAATAAGTCTATTTATTAATATATTTTTTATTAATATATAAATAACCTTAAAGCTACTTTTAGTATACTCTTATCTTAGCTATATATTTTATATATTAATATAATAAAATTAAGTAACTATTCTTTCCCCTTCCCCTATAATAAGTTAAATTATTTACTAATTATTATAATTAACTAACTATACTTCTCCTAAGTTAAGGGTAATATTTTTAAAAAAGTATTTTAGAGCTATAATCTCTTTTATAATTTCTTTAAAATAAAGAAGCTTAGCTTCGGTAATTAATATTATAACTATTACTTAGTATACTAATTTTTATTAAATTAGGTTATTAAAAAAGAATATTATATATCCTTAAAATAATCGTTATATTATTTCATTATTTATAAAACTAATATTTTTAATTAAAAATAATAATTACGTACTTAGTATATTATTATAATAGAGTATAAAATATCTTATTATATAAAAATATTAAATATAGTAGTTAATTATTTTAATATAAGTTATACTTAAGTTAGTTAAGAACTATAATAATTATAAGTAAATAAAAATAATATTTAGCCTAATTATTATAGTTATATAAAGTATATTTTTAACTTTTTCTTAATAACTCTTTATTTCTTTTTTTATTACCTACTTCTTATTTAGTTTAAACTCGTTTTAAAAAAAAGGGGTAACTAAATATAATAAATTTATAAAGTTAAAGCGCTTAGTAACTTACTTAATATATATATTATAAATAAAATAAATTTTATAAGTAGTACGGTTTTATAAAATCTATACTCTAAAAAAGTAATTAATTAATCTATTCTTTTTAAAATTAATATATTTTTTTATATTATTAATAATCCCCTAAGCTACCTCTTAGTTATTTTAATAATATAAAATAATAAAGTCGTTAATATAAAATATTAATATTACTTTCTTATTTATAGTTTAATAAATATAAATCTCTTCGTAATTATATATTATATTTATATTACGAAATATAGAGGTAAAAGTTTAGAACTAAAAAATTAATAAGTCTTAAAGGCTATATAAAGCGTATTAAAGTTTACTTATTTTATTAATAACTTTATATCCCTCTAAGAGTTTAATAATTATTAGTTTTTTATTTTTAAAAAGCGTATTAAAAAATACGTTAATAGTATTATATTAATTAGCCTTAAGGTTAAATTAAGTAGTTATTACTATTATAAGCCTAAAGGCTTTTATAATAAGTATCGAAGTATACGTATTTTATAAGGGGTTAAGTAATTATATATCCCCCCTTATATATATATATACTTTTACCTCGCAAACCTCGTTATTAATATCATACTTATAAATATATACCTATTTTAATAAAAATAAGATCCCTTATTTAGTATTATAATTAACTTCTTTTTATATACTAATATCCCTTAGCTTTTTTATTTCTATATTTATAATATCCCTAAATAGCTTTTATAATTACTATAAAAAATATTTAATATTACTAAACTTCTTTAATAAGCTTTAAAAATTAACTTTAATAAATCGTAGTTTTTAAACTCCTTTAGAGCGCTCTAAGTAGGTCTTATAAACTACTCCTTTTACTACTCAATAAAGTATTATATATCCTATACTACTTTTTTTTATAGTTTTTTACTAATTAAGTATAAAAATAAAAAAAAAGTAGTCCTAGTAGTAATTATAATAATCGCTATTTTTTATATTTAAATATAAGAGTATTATAAAAATACTATTATTAAAGTATTATAAAGGTCTATAGGCCCGGTTTAAATATTTAGGACCTAATAAAGCTTTACTTAGTACTTAATAAAGTAATTTTTATAAGCTCTATTTTTATATAATAATAGAGGTTTATTATAAAAGTTCCTTATTAATATTAACTTTAGTATTAAGAATTACTTTTTTATAATTAATACCTTATTTACTACGTATTTTAGCGTTTTATTAAGAGCTATTAAAAATTAAAGGCTTAAGAACTTTTATAATATATATAAGCGCTTATAAAGAGGACTATAGACTACGTAGAGCTATTTATAACCTAGTTATTATATCCCCTTCTTTACCCCTACCCCTAAGCTTATATAAGGGGGTTATTTTAGGGGTTAATAATAATAATAAAACTATATTAGCCTTATTAACTTTATTAACTATACCCTAAAATACGTTTATTAGTTACTTAGTATCCTAAATAATTAAATATTTAATAATAATACTATTCTTAACTATAAAGTTATTTTAAATACTAATATTTCTAAAGTTTAGATCTATTTCCTTAAGTACTTAAACTAACTTATTATTAGTATTAAAAAGTTCTTATATTTCTTAAATTACTAAATTTACTTACTTATTTATAATAGCTTACTCTTTATATACGGAATTATAAAAAACTTCTTTATTAAACCTAATATTCTTTATAATAAATACTTATTTAAGCACAGGTACTTAGACCTTATATAAGTTATACGTTTTTAATATATATCTAACTAAGTATTTTATATACTTATAGAGAAGTATTTTAAACTCTTTTTAATATATACCCCTCTTATAATCCTTATAAAAAAAGTATACTTAGTAACTATATATATAAAAACTACTAAGGTATAGGGTTATTAATTTAAAATCCCGTACTTAGTAACCCGTTTATTATTAGTATTAATATTATTTTTACTAATTAATTTTTATTATAATAAGTAAATCTCTTTTATTAACCTTTTATAAGGTAATATTATAAATAAAAATTATTATTAATACTATTTCGTTTTATAAATTTATAAAGAGGTTCGTAAAAAAGTATATTTTATAAGCTTTAGTAATTATAAATTAACCTACTCTTTTTACGTTACTTACGGGTTTTTTTATATATAAAAATAAAAGTTCTATTCTAATTCTTAGCTTATTATACTACGTTTTATATACGTATTTAATATTTATAATTAAAAGGGCGGTCTTATTATTACTTTTAAAAAAGTAGATTAAAGTCCCTTTTTAATAATAAATTACTACCTCAAGGCTTTATAATATAAAAAGTACTTCTTTTTTTATTTTAATCCTTAAAAAGAACCCCCTAAGCTACTTATTATATTTATTAAAAGTTATAAGTATATATTATCGTTTACTAAGAAATAGTTTAAAGTAGAAAATATTTTAATATATATAGTACTATAGTTATAAAGCTCTTTTTAAGGGTAGTCCTCTTAAGACTACTATTTTAGTATTAAATAATATATATACTTTATACTTAACTTATAATAAAAGTTTAATATATATACCTTAAGTCTTATATAGTAATTAATAAAGAGTATTAAGTCCGAGATAACTTATTTTAAAGTACTAAAAAAGCGTATTATTAGACTTTTTATAAATATATTAATATAAGTAACGGAATTTTCTATAGCTAACTAGTAGTATAATACTAACTAGGCTTTATAAAACCTACTTAAAGTTTATAAAAAAAGGATAAAATTAGAGGAGCTTATATTTAAAAAAGACTAAATTACTCTTTTAAATAAGCTACTTTTTAATAATACTTTTATAAAACGTTCCTTATTATAAAATATAATCTAAACCGTAATATTAGAGTACGCTTTTATTTAATAAAGTTTTTAAAACTATATTAATATAAAATCCCTTAATATAAACAACGTTCTAAAGCTTTAAATTATAAGTTCCTTTCCCCTTAGGTCCGTTTAAAACGCCTTTTATAATACGAGTACTACGTATAATAATAAATAATATAATAGTTCTTAATTTAATATAGTTATTATTACTTAATAATACGCAATTCTTAGGTTTAAGTAGGCTCTTATTATTAATTAGATATATTATTTTATAACTATTTATTATTATATTTTAAAAAAAGGGGTAAGTATTACTTATAAGGGTACTAAAGATTATATTTATTTTTAAATTTTAACTTTTTATAAATATAGTAATTATATAGCCCTTATCTTAGTTTATTAATAAGCTTATTATAAATTAGTTAGAAGATCTTTTTAAAAACTTAGGTTTCTTAAGGGTTCTATTATTTCTTAGCTAACTAGCTTTCTTAAGCTTATTATAAAATAATTTCTATTTATTTAATTTAATAATAATAAGGACTTCTTTTATATAGCTCTTTAATATTTATATTAATAACTTACTAACGTTTTAGTTTATAAATACTTATTCTAGTTTTTAATATATTAAAAAGTATTATAAATATATATAATTATAAGGGTATAAAATATTACTTTTATTATTTATATCGTTAACTAAGTTAGAGCGTTTAATAAAAATAAAATAAGCCCCTCCTTAACCTAAAGGCCGTTTAGTATATACGTCCTAAGTTACTAAGCTAAATATATACGTAATCTCCTCGAGGGTTCTAATATATATTCTAAAGGTTATTAATTTATTAAAGGTCTTATATATACGTTATTCCTATATAAAATTAAGTCTAGACTTAACTATAACTAAGAAGTTAAGTACGGTAATCTTTTTATTAATTTTTAAAATATTATATATTTTAATTTAGAAATAAGTAGACTATTATTCCTTATATTAATATTAGGGGTTAATTCCGGTCTTTATTTTATTAAGGGCTTATTAATATTCCTCTTAAATTATATTCTTAATTACTACTTTAGAAAGCGTAAATTACTATTTTAAATATCTAACGATTTATTATATATTAAACTTAGCGCCGTCCTTAATAGCTTTTTAAAATATATATTTATAAAAAGTAGTATTAATTAATTTTACTAATTACTAAGCGAGGAGTTTAATATATATATTAATAATATTACGTTCCTAAGCCTTAAGTTATTTATATTTAGCTTCGATCTCTTATTATTTTTAAATATTCTTAAGTATATAGATCCTTTTTATAAGTATAATATAAAAATAGATTTATTTATATAAAGTAAGTAACTTAGCTAGCTTTATAAAAAAAAACCTAGCTTAGTTTTATAAATTATTTATACTTAAGGAAGTTAAAGGGGTTATATTAGGAGTTATATTTAGAAGCTATTAATATAGGATTTCTTAGTTTCTTTAGTTATTCTTAAACACCTTATAACATATTTAATAAGCTCGTAATTCTTTTTTATTACGAGTTATAATTAATTATCCGAATTTAAAGAATAAAATAAGCGCTATAAAAGGGTCGAGGAGTACGTTAAAATTTAAAATATCTAAGTTAATATACTTCTAAACCCCGATATTTTTATTTATAATACGAAGTATATTAAACAATTTAATTTAATTATTATAGCTAATTAATTTAGCTTAGGCTAAAGTTAATATAAGTATATTTATTATTTTAAAAAAATTATTAAAATCGTATTAATAAGTATATTATTATAATATAAGGTTTTAATTAAGAGCTAAGTTTATAACTATTATAAATTATAATATATAATAATAAGTATATAGAGTATAATAAAAATAGCTTAATATATTAAAATAGAAATAGATAAAAAGAAAAAGTCTATATATACGATGCCTAAGATAGATATGTGATTTAGTACGTAATGGGCACTTCGTGAGATGCGGTTACTATCCTTGTTACGTGACACCGTTCGACCGTGGTGGACGATCTGGGCGAGTGGGGCCAATCGGATGACGGCCGCCTCCGGTTCGGGTACCGAGCCGAGAATCTTCACCAAATTCCGCAATGATTCAGAACACCATCGGAATAGAGCCGAGCTTTCAATGATGCGCCATTAACCGTGAGAAGAGTACTTAATATCTGGCGATAGCCTCTTCGATATCACGAGTGACTATAGAGCCGTATTGTCAAGTTAAAACCGAACGTTGAATAGATCTGATTCAAATATCCAAGTAGAAATTTCACAATGGTTCAATCAACATTAGACAGCGTCTCCATCCTTGGCGCCGGCAACGAAGCTTCTCGCCGGATCCTCACCAAGGAAGCCGTCAACTTTCTCGCAATCCTGCACCGCAGTTTCGAGCCGACTCGCCAACACCTTCTCAGTCTCCGCCAACAACGTCAAATCGACACAGATAACGGACACCTGCCAGATTTCCTCCCTGAGACTAAGCACGTTCGCGATGATAAGAACTGGAGAGGCGCCCAGCCAGCGCCTGGTTTGGTAGATCGCAGAGTTGAAATTACCGGACCCACGGACAGGAAAATGGTCGTCAACGCGCTCAACTCTGATGTTTGGGCCTACATGGCTGATTTTGAAGGTGAGATAGGAAGCCCGTGAAACAGTCAGTTATATTTTAACTTACTATCGGATTAGAAGTCCAATTCGACCGCGGCATACGGCCAACTGCGCAGGGGCTAATTAGGGGCCCTATTTATAATTATCGTAACTAGCCTAACTTACGGTTAGAACCTCCTTTTTATACCTATATAGAAATTTATATAGTTTAGTTAATCTCTTCGTTAACTTATAGTTTAAACTAACTACTTTATAATAAGGATATTAATACTAATTAATAATTAAATTCTATTATTATAAATTAATAAAGTATTTTACTATATAAAAGAGATAACTTCTTAATACCGTATAGAATAGGAGATTTATATTAATTAACCTTACGAAAATAAATAAAAAAGGAGGTAATTCTTAAATATTATACGGAATTAAGTAATCGTAGCCCTTTACTACTTATTAAAGGTTAATATTTACTATATTAAACTATATTAATTAATAGAACTACTTAAGTAATTAGTCTTTTACCGTTACCTTAAGTAACTTTTTTACTAAATAACTTTCCTACGGCCGGCCCGTAATTAGAAATTAACTAGTTAAATTAGTAAAAAAAAATACTTATATAGCAACTACCTACCTAATTAATTAGTATAATAAACGAGCTTAATAATACAATATAAAAAGGCACTACGTAATTAAAAAAAAAGATTTTTAAATATAAATATTTTTATTTAGTAATAAAAGTAATTTTATAAGAGTTATAAAACTAAGAAATTTATAGTATATAAAAAGGTCTATTATTACGAAAATCTTATAGATATAACTATAAGCTCGTAATTTATATAACCTCCTTAGAGCTTTTTTAACTACCCCCTAAGTATTATTTTAAAATATAATATAAAAAATAGTTTTATAAAAAAAGAGGGGATTTAGAGGTTTTAATAATATTAAGCTAAGAATATTACGGATTTCGGAAATTAACTTAGGAAAAAAGTAGTTACTCTAAAATAATTTTATAACTTCTTATTAAGGTTATAATTAATTTAAAAAAAGGCTAAAAAGACAAAGATCTAAGGAAGAAAGAAAAGAATCCTCTAGAGGGCCGCTAAGGAGCTTCTTTTTTATACTAGTTCTTAGTATAAAATTACTAATTTTAAGAAATTAACTAAGTAATAAAAAGAATTATTAATAAGTAATAATTATTTAATTATAATTAAGCTATAAAAAAAAACTATTTAAGAGATATAAAATAGGGTATTAAGAAGTAACTAAAGAAAAAGTTTTTAAAGTAATTAACCCTATATAGTATGAGTAACGAAGTAATAAGTATTTTTAATAAGTCCTTTAAGTCCTCGATTTTATAAAAAAGAGGGCTTAATTTTATTAATTATACTTAACTACCTATTTAGCTTTTAATAGCCTATTTAGCTCTTTTATAAGCTAGTTAGTATCTACTTCTAACTATTCTTTTAAAATATTACCCTAGAGGAGGTAGGTTAAAAAAAGAAGTAATTTAGAGATTATAAAGAGTACGAGGCTTAGGAAGTTAAAAAGGTATAAAATAGTAAATATTAATAACTAATAAAGATCCTAAGACTAATTATTATATTTTTTTATAATAATATAAACGTTTATTACTATTATTAAAAAAAGAACTACTAAAACCTACTCTTTTATACTAAATAAAAAAGAGGATCTTAGTAAGTACGATAGCTAGCGATTTAAAAGGGTAATAATAATTATTAAAAATAATAAAAACGAGAGTAGTAATAAGGTAGCGAGAGGAAGTGGGAATTACTTAGACTTTAATAAATTCGTTAAGTAGTAAAAGTACGGATTTATTATAATTAGTGCGTAAATTAAGTATATCCTTATTAAAATTAAATACGTTAATAATTACTAATATAAATATAAGCTAGAGCACGACCCTTAGTAAGTTAAAAAAAAAAAAAAAAAGAAGAAACCCGATCCTAAATAAAATCCTAATCCTTTATAAATAAGTAAATATTAACCTAGATTATTAAGGGACGTAGATATATAAAATTATAAATTAGCTTAATAATAAATAAATTAACGTAGTATTAATCTATTTAACTAAGGTTTATAAAAAAAAAGGGCTATAGGGGTAACCCCTATTTTATAAAATCGTAAATAACTTTAATTATTAACTAGATAAATAGTTCGTAAGTATAAGCCTAGGAATTATAAAAGTAGTTAATAAATTCCTTTATAAACAAGGGGTATTACTAGCGCAATTATAATTATAAAAACTATATAAAATCCTAATAATAATAATTATACAAGAGGAATTTATACTATAGAACTAAGCGTAAGTTAATAAAGTATATAATTACTTTAATAAGTTTAGAAAAAGGGTAAACGACCTAGATTTCTTTTTTATAATTACTAATAGCAATCTATTATTATAAAAGGATATATAGAGGTAAAATATAGTACTAAACGTATAATAATTAATAATTCTACTTATTTTAATCTATAGCTCGTCGCCGCTATTAATACGAAATTCGGTACTAATTAGTTAATAAAAAAAAAATAAACGACCCGAGGTTATTAATAATACGTAATAACGCAGGGATCGTATATAAATATTAAAAATATAATAATAAATACGAGGTAATTTATAGATTTTAAAAAGATTTTTTTAAAAAAGAAATTATATTTTGGGGGGAAGTACGAGGTTTTATAAAAAACCCTAATAATATTTTATAACTACTATAAAAAAGTCGGGATTAGGGAATATTAATATTATTTAATAATTAATATTATACTTATTAATAAAGCCTTTAATTATTATTATAAAATAGTACGTAATCTCGATTAGAACGACTTTCTTAGTATTATTAACGTAATCCGAAGCCGTTTTAAGACTTATAATAAGAATCTAAAGCTTCTATTTAAGCTATAAGTAATTTCTTTTGTATTTATAGCTAGGATAATAGAGGGTAAATTGCAAATAAAAATCCTTAAAAAGCTTATTAATTAAATTAATAAGCTAGTAAAGACCTAGCTAAATAAGGGAACTAATGAGCGGAAAGTTAAATATTTTTATACTATAGTTTAGTATATACTAAAAGTAAAAATAACCCTATACTAAGCGCTTAAAAACTACGAAATACTCTACTCGAGGCTAAAATTTAGCTTTAATATTAAAGCGAGAATATTATACTAAATATACCTATAAATATATAACGGCCCTTATTAATAATATTAAATTAACTAAATATATAATAAAAAAGGAAAAGAGACTAAGTACGGTAATTATTAATAAGGAAGCCTAGATTTATTAAATAAGTAAAGATTTAACTCGTAAATAGGGTAATAAAAGAAGTAATACTTTATTTATAAAAAGGAAGGATATTAGTTAAGTAACTATTCTAAGAAAGAGCGTATTAAATTATATAAATAATATAAAACGTTAAGGGTAATAAATAGAAAAACTAGCCCTCGTTAATTTAGCTAATTCTCTATTATATATAAAGGTAAATCTAGGGGTATAGAACTTAATAATAATAGCTATAATAGTAGCTTAGAGTATCTACCTCTTATAAGAAATTTAAAAAATAAAGAAGATCTCGCCCCTTATATTAATAAATTAAATTATAATAAAATTAATAATATTAACTACTCCTTTTTTACCCCGTTAGTATTTAGAGGATATACGAGGCTAAACGAATAAAAAGTAATAGAGGCTCTAAATAAGTAGGCTTTTATTTACGGATAGTAAGGGAAAGTCCCTTAGATAATAAATATCGAGGTAGATAAAAGGACGAATCTAATAGTATAAAATTCTACTTTTTTAATATTTAAAAAAAAGAAATATAATACTAAGTAATTCTAAGAGTAACTAGAGGGGCCCTTTTTATACTATTTAAATTACTTAAATACTAAGCTTATATAAGCATTCTATATAAGCAAAAGGTACGGCCTAAATAATTTTTATAAAATTATCCTAAATACTAAGGTATTATAATAGTTAATAAGAGGAAAGGGGTAATTCTAAGCGCTATAAAAAATCGCATTAGTAACGCTTAATATATTAATAATAAGTATTATAAGAATTAGCTTCGGCCTAAGTAAAAAAATCATTACCCTAGGTATAGTAAAAGTAGAGACGCACTTCGGAACGATAATTTTTTATATTTTATTTATTAATACCCTATTTTTCTTATATTTAAAAAATATAAATTAACTAAGTATTATATTTAAAAATACGAGGAATAGAATCTTTAGTAATAAGTATTTCGAAATAATTAAATAATAATAAGGGTATATATTTATAAGGCTTCTTAATAATACGAAGTTAATTAATTACCTAATGGAAAATAAGCTTAGATAATTATATTAAAGATTTAGGTACTTATTAATTATAAGGCTATATAGCCTTTTAAAGTAATTAAGTAATAATAATATTAAAATAGGGGTACTAGAGTAGTTAATAAAAGTATATTACTAATATTAAATAAATACGCAGAGCCTATATAAATTCAAATTTAAATTACGTAATAAGCTTAATTTTAATTAGGAAATCGTTATTAATATTTTATATTTAAATAGTTAACCGGTCCTATATATAATTAACGAGGCTATATTATTTTAAGTAAGGTAATTCCTATAGGATCTATAAATAAAAATAGTATAAATAGCTTTACGAAAATACTAAATTAATATATACTAAGGACTACTAAATAGTATTAAAACCGACGCTAATACGAGTTTTAAATTAATAAAATTTAGAGAAAATATAACGGCTTATAGTATATAGTTAAAAGTTATACTTATAAAAGCGTATTATAGTATTAAAAAAGTAAAAAGGGTATACTAATAATTAAAAAGGGCGTTTAGAATTATTAAAAAAGAAAATCCTAATTCTATTAATAATAAATATTTCTAAACGGTACTTAAGTACTATAACGATACTATAGGGCTTAATAAGCTTATACTAACGCTATTAGTATTTAGGGTATATTTAAAAACGACCTTAGCCTTATTATTATCGCTAGATATAAACTAACGAGCCTAAGTAATTAAAAAAGTAATATAGGTATTATATAAAATAAGTATAAAAAAATAAGTTAACGAGGTAATTATTATATATAATAGGCCCGATATAGGGGCTAATTTAAATATACCCCTAAATTTAGATATACGAGTATAATATAAAATTACTTAGTAATAGGCTGGGCTATATAAATTAATTTTTATTAACGAGCGGTTTTATATAGTTATAAGAGATCGTAATTAGCTACTCGAGGTATTAATTACAATAGTTAAACTATATTATATAGATCTTATTAAAGTAATTTCTAACTTATAAAAAAAAAAAAACTAGGGGAAATAGTATAACCCGTAGTAAAGATATAAGAAATTATCCTTAATAAAATCGTTATAATAATATTAATAAATAATAAAAAAGAGGAAATTATTAAAAGGGTACTAATATTATTAATAAGACGTTATAAAAGACTATAATAGTAAGCCCTAATACGATAATTTATTATTAATAACGAGGTATTTAATACTTATTATATAGTAAAAAAGAAAGCTAATTTTGAGCTAGTAGTTAAATTATATAAAGAAGGTATTATTATAACTATTAAAAAGCTATATAAGGGATTAAATCTTATTAAAATAAATACTCTACGTAATTAAGGGGTCTATTGATTTATCCTCTACGACCCCGAGAAATATAAAGGTCTCTATATATTTAAATTATAAATAATACGTAAAATTAAGAAAAAAAGAATACCCTAATTATATAAGAAATCTAAGTATATAATTTAGGAGTACGGTAATATTAAAAAGGCGACGCTACTTATTTAATTACTTATAGTATAGCGCTATAGTTAATAATTAATAATAGTACTAATAGTATTATTATAGAAAAAGGGATATAAGATTTAGAGCCGTAATATTACTTAGGCCTATATTTAATTAGCTATAGGGCTTATAAAGAAAATCCTAGCCTACTTACTAAAGGAAATAGCTAATAAGTACTTAAAAAGTACGATTATTAAAGTACTTAAATTATTATATAAGCTTATAGAATTAGGTATATATTAGTAAACTATATACTACGATTTTTATATTAATTAATTATTAATAATTATATTTATATACGACCCGTACTTATTAATTTTTAAGTACGAAAATAACTAATTTAGGATTATTAAAATATAAATTAACGATATATTAGGCCTATCTAATATTAACTTTATAAAAAAAGAGGATAAAGAGCTTTAAAAAGCGGGCTTTATAGCTAAGCTAAAAAAGGTCTTTATAATAAATAACTTATTAATATTTAATAATAGGATTTTTATAATCGAAGGGGAAATTATTATTTTTTAATAAAAGGGGTAGGGTAAGAAAATTACCCTTATTAACCTAAATATAATCGACGTTAAAAAGTAATATAAAGCTAAGCTTATGCGAGGGGTATATATTATAAATATATATTAGCCCGAAATAACTTTTAATTATACTAGAGTAGCGTAAGCTATAGAGCTAAATAAACGAGATATTAAAGTACTTAATAAGTAGTTTAAATAGTAATAAATAAATCTTAATTAAAGCCTCGTTTATTACTTAATTAACCTTATTATTAATAAACTCTACGTCTTTATTAATAAGTTATTTATAAATAATAATAACTTTATTTTATAATTAGAGTATATTATTATCCTAGTTAATAAGAGTATAAGTAAGAGTAAATTTACTATATATAATAATATTATTTATTACTTATTAACTAAAAATAAGTAAATAACGAGAAATATATTAGCATTAAAAATCTATAGTATAATTAATAGCGTTAACCTTGCTTACGTAATTTTAATAATACTAAAGAGGATTACTAATTAACTTAACTTTTTACTAATTTTAATAATTATTTATACTAATTTTTACTTATTATATAAATACCTTATTAAATTAAAAATAATAAAAAAAAAAAGACTTATAATTGATATTATAGCCCTTAAGTAATTATATAAAAAGTACGAGATCCTTAAGATTTATTAAATTAATAATAATAATAACCTCACTAACGCTTTTATAAAAATAATACTTAATAAGGGGTTAGAATAATTTATAAATAATAAAAAAGTTAATATATAAATAAAAGGATAAGTTATATAAAAAAAATAAAAAAAAGGGGGAAAAAGAGATGACTTAATAAAAGGGCCCGAGGTCGAATTATACTTTTAATTATAATAAGTAAATTAATAAAAAAAAGAGAAAGTTAGTATTAAATTAGAAGTTTAATTTAATTGTAATATTAACTAACTATATAGGGGCTAATTAGGGGCCCTATTTATAATTATTATAGCTAGCCTAACCTACGGTTAGAACCTCCTTTTTATACTTACGTAGAAATTTATATAGTTCAGTTAATCTCTTCGTCAACCCACGGTTCGAACTAACTACCCTATAATAGGGATACCAACACTTACACCGATCAGACTCAAATGGTCCTACATGGGACAACATGATTCAGGGCCAGGCCAATCTCTACGACGCCATCCGCCGGCAAGTTGACTTCAAGCTCGGCGAAAAAGAGTACAAGCTCAGAACTGATCGCACACTTCCGACTTTGATCGCCCGCACGCGCGGATGGCACCTAGACGAGAAACATTTCACCGTCGATGGGCAGCCCATGTCCGGCGCCCTGTTTGATTTTGGACTGTACTTTTTCCATAACGCCAAAGAGTTGATTTCCCGCGGCGCCGGCCCCTATTTCTACCTGCCCAAGATGGAGTCGCATCTCGAGGCGAGGTTATGGAACGACGTGTTCAACATGTCGCAGGACTACATCGGTATCTCACGAGGTACCGTCCGCGCTACCGTGTTGATCGAGACCATCAGCGCTGTTTTCGAAATGGACGAGGTTCGTATCACTCAATCATGACAAGAATCAGTCCCCTCACTAACATGCTCTAAGATCATCTACGAGCTCAGAGATCATAGCTCAGGCCTCAACTGCGGCAGATGGGACTACATCTTCACTTTTGTCAAGCGCTTCCGCAACCGCCCCGGCTTCGTTCTCCCCGACCGCTCCGACGTAAGCATGACCGTCCCCTTCATGGACGCCTACGTCAAGCTCCTCATCAGCACATGCCACGCCCGAGGCGTCCACGCGATGGGCGGCATGGCGGCCCTCATCCCGCGCAAGGACGATCCGGCCGCGAACGCCCAAGCGATGGACAGCGTGCGCGCCGACAAGCTGCGCGAGGTCAAGGCCGGACACGACGGTACCTGGGTTGCGCACCCGGCGCTTGCGTCGATTGCCTCGGAGATTTTCAACGAGCATATGCCTACCGCGAACCAGATCTTCAAGAGGCCCGAGGTGAAGGTCACGCGCGACGATTTGATCAACTCTGTTGTTCCCGGAAAGATTACCGACGAGGGTGTGAGGAAGAATCTGCATATCACTCTGGCGTACATGGAGGGTTGGCTTCGTGGTGTGGGCTGCAGTGCTATCAACTATCTCATGGTACGTTTCAACTGCTGTTTTCGGCCCCTCTTGGGACATAACTAACCAGACTTGCAGGAGGACGCCGCAACAGCTGAGGTATCGCGCTCACAACTATGGTACTGGGTACACCACGGCGTCAGCACCGCTGAAGGCACAAAACTCGACAAGACAACAATGCTCAACGTCCTCGACGAGGTCACAAAGGAGCTGCTCAAGTCTGCGCCGGCGAACAACAAGTTCGAGCTGGCGGCGAAATACCTGCGGCCGCAAGTTACGGGCGAAGACTACGCCGACTTCCTTACGACGTGAGTTACTACTGCTTCTGTATGAATGCCGTTCAACGCTAACAGCTCCATTTCTAGACTACTTTATGATGAGATTACTTCTGTTGGGCCGTCATGGAAGCTCTAGATCTTTTTCCAGCGATGCTTTTTGTATGAATAACGAAACCGGTTGAATGGCGTTGCCCCCTGCAATGTATGCTCCGAATGACTGAAATATGAGTTTTGGAGCACTTGTGAGCAAATTTAAAGGTTGCTACCACTTCTTCTCGCAAATCCAAGTCAAGTTGATTGTTAGGAATGGCAAAAATCGACTTGGGCCTGATTCGAACAGACGCTCCCGAAGGAACAAGATTTCTAGTCTTGCGCATTAGACCACTCTGCCACCAAGCCGTGATCTCAGATCCGCTGATGCGGGCTGACTGAGAGAGGAAGCCAGTTTTGCGACCTTGTATCCTGGTCGGCACCGACTGGAGGAACAGAAAATGGCCCTGCGACTGTAGCGTTGATTGCCACAATGTTCCAACACCCGAGATGTGACTTAGCCGTCATGTTAAACCAATGATCATGTAACTAACACAGATTTTAATTGGCTTTTCGTTTCCGTCCAAAGTAGCTGGATTGGGCCGTCTGAAGTCTGGAATGGCTTCTATCGTGCATGCATAGTCAAGGTACTCGTGTTCGAGCACTGCGGACACTTTGACTTCTTCAACGGGGCTTCGAGGAGGAAAATCAGTGTTGAAACCCGATGTTTGATTACAAATCCATAAGTAATAAGTTTAGAAGAATTCTCATAAAAGAATTGGCTCAATAAGCAGTAGGCATTATTCAGAAAGTAAGGCGGCCAGGGCAAAAGTACTGAAAGTGAGTAAGTCGAGATCAAGTCGAGAAACGCTTCTGAAAGCCCCTGTCAAATCACCACGTGGTAGACCTTAAATGTGGAGACCAAAAACCCTACCGACTGAGTTCTTGAGAACCGCGTTGGGCTTAATTCGTGACACTCACTTACCGACTCCCAGTCTTATGCGACAATCGACTAGGCTCTTCAAGAGCCCTCAGTCGGTATCAGCATGACCTCCTCTTCATCCCAGTATTACAGAAAGTTTCAGAAGCTGGAAAGAACCGTCGCTAAAGCGCGCCAACTAGGCTTCGACTACGATTGGGACAGTGGCCTCCTGATGTTTGGGGATTATTGGTGCATGGAAGTCGAACAAGGAGTCGTCCATTTCGGGAGAATCATCTACATCTGAAGAGCTATCTACGTCGGGTAACTCTTCCACATCGGGAGACTCATCTTCAGAGTCTGGGGAGTCATCTTCAGATGACGACATGACCTAAGGAACCTGCAGGTTTCAAGTTCCAATGAGGAGAGCTGGGTTATGATGCACTTTTCTTTGGTGGATTCATTTCATGGATGTTGGTATACTATGCCCAATTCTGAAGCCTCGGTCAAGACGGGGTTATGGCCTAAAATGGCACTTATGAGGCGTTAAATATGGTGCTCTTCTAACCTAATTGTCGTTTCGTCTGGCTCCAGTGTGCAACCTCATGCTCGGGTTTGATTATCTCTTCTCGATGTTACGATTGTGGTAGCTTAGGCGTCGATCCTAAGCATTCAAGAAGAAGGATATGAGGATTTATGTCATAGTATTTCAGGCAGATCATGTTCATATATGTAACAGGTTAAAATGATCGAAACTTACTAAATACAGATTTCGCATACCGTTGGGTGATGTCAACAGCCCTTCCAGGTCATTTATTCCCTTTCCTGGAGAGTAACTTTGAAATTCCGACGATTCTTGACTTCGTGAGTACATGTAACAAGACCCTGATGTCTTATTAAGTCGAAAAGCCACGCATTGAAAAATTCGAAAAACTATGTAACCTGGCTGGTAAAACCTTCCGTTCAAGGACCAGAAGGGTAGTGAGAACCAATACCCATGCCCCTTGCGGCTGGTAAGGAAAATAGAAAACCAATCTTTCAACGTCTTTACATTCTGCCTCAAAAAATCGCACCGTTGACTGCAGCTAGCAATCAACGTCGTTTCTACCCTACGATACATCCAGTCGTGCGCGTTCCTGCAATGCTGCATTCATACACGATTTCCAACTAAGCTACTTGCACTCCGCCGCTCCCCTTCAGAAAAATGCGCAACGAAGACTTGATGAACCCGGCGAAATGCGTCCTTCCCTGCAGGAAAGGTGATGAGCATCAAGACACATACGAGCTTATGCCCCTTTCAGGTCCGCCTCCAGATCCGAATCATCACAGGTTCGCGGAGGTTCCCATAAAGATCAAGTCCAAACGCGTCAGACTCGTGAGAAGGCTCCAGAAGAAACCACGATTATACAAACTTGTGCCCATTCCAGATTCGACTTTTCACCAATTCGCGAAGTTGCCCGACAAGATCAAGTCCAAGATTTGGCGCGAGTTTTACTTGGAACCTAGATACTACATCGCAGAGCTTCACCCAAAAGACGATAAGATAGAAGGCAAAGATTACGACTGGGGCCTCGAACCTTGCGATGAGGAATCGTCCGGCGAAGAGCCTTGCGAAGAGGAAACGGCCGAAGAGGATGCTTCCAAGAAGGTGACCCCGGAGGGTAATTCTTCAAAGAACAGCACTCCGCAATCCGACGCCCTACATATCAATACTCCCAAGGGGCAACCATATGACGAGTATCTATCCGATGAGTATGGTTCCGAAGAGGAATCTTCGGAGGATGAAGCTGCTGATGATGGAGAAGCTGAGGATAGAACCGCAGAGAATGGGACGGTTGAGAATGGGGCTATCAGGGATAGAGCCATCGATGATCCATTCGACGAGCTAGAATTCGACCAAGTAGATGATGAGTTAGACAACGTGGAGGGCCGCGACTCCACTGATTCGCTCATCCGGCCATCAAGCAACGGCTCAAACTCATGCAATAAAGAAAACGAGGAAACGAAGAAACCAACACATCGTACGGTGTTTTGGATTCTGTCCAGACAGGATGCAGAGTACTCGGATGGCTACTACGACTCCATCGACCTGAAGATCGATTCTTTGTCGAGATCCGTGGCCCAAAGCGTCAGGTCGCCGTTCTGGTTTCCAGCATTCACCAAGGACGAGCTTGAGGAAGGCGAGGAAGGCCCCTGGATGGCGATCCCTCCACCGAAAGATTTGGCATCAAAAATGGGAGAGAATGTTACCATCAACTGGGACATCGATTTTGTCCACGTCAAGGTGCGCTTCCGCACATGTGTCACAGAAAGCATCGGCTGGATGCAAACATCCAGAACATCGTCGTCGACACGAAGCCTTTCGTAGCGCGACGCCCGCACCATGTCACAAACACATGTTTTTGGATGTGGACTAATAAAGCAACACTCTCAAACCTCAAGACTATCCGACAAATCGCCGCGCCAGAGCACCAAGTTCCCTTCTGGCATTCAGAGTGGTGTCACTACCAGATGAGACATCTTCTCCGTTTCGCGCCCGGAACTCCTCCCCAGTGGCGCGATATTCAGTCCAAACTGGTGTCTGATGAGTTCTGGCTTCCACCTGACAACTTACCACGACAACCCGAGTGGAAGAAATTCGTCCGGGACTTTTTCGGCAAGTTAAGACACGCGGTTGGGAGTCGGACCTTCAAGAATTACATGAGAGTCCCCCATCGCTCCGATAAGGATGAGGCGAATGGCGCACGTGTGCTTTTTGATATCGTCAAGCGGCATCCAAGCCATTTTCACGGCGTACTCTTCCACTCGCCTGATAAATGCGGCCATAAATTCACTGCAGCAGAAATAGTGTAGATCCAGGGCTGGCTGTAGTAATCAGGAGAGGGATGGTGTTTTCAACGAATTTCAATATTGATAACTGTTGGTATACACGTAAGCAGGTCAGACCTTTCGGTCGCGACGAGGTCAATAGGTTAGTATAGGTCTATTGCGCGTGTGTGTGTGTAGGTAGGAGAGGAAGTTCGTGGGCAGAGCCCACGATCCCTCTGTGGGTGTAAGTAGGTAGAAGGGTCCATCTGCACGGGCCTAGACTACCTACCTACTACCCCTACCTAACTACTTAATAAGGCCCTTTTTTACTTTATAATCTAATATTAGTAATTTTTTATTTTTATAATAAAAAAGGGTAGAATAGGGGCTAGGTCCCCTGTTAGTAAGAACTAGTAATAGAATTTATTATTAATCTCCTATTTAAAAATACTTAAAGCTATATACTAAAATTTTAGTATAACTTCTATTATAATTATTTATATAAAAATTTTATTATCCCCTTTTTTTAATTACTTTTTAATTTTTTAATATATATAATTTATATATCTAAACTTTTTAAAAATCGTTAAATTTAGCGTAGTTAAAAAAGAGCTTTTTATTAGTTTAACTACGCCCTAAATACGTACGTTTTTCTTTAAACTAAAGCCCAAGAGGCGTATATATTTACTAAATAACTTATTACTTATAGTATATTATTATTTTAATTACGTATTATCTACCTTTCTATCTTAACTATAATAATTCCTTTACTAACGAATTGCTCGAGGGATTTATTTAATATACTCTTTATAAACCCGTTAACTAGGTTATTATTACTATTAATCTAACGGATTTTATAAAGCTCGTAACGTTTATATAATTACCGGAGTATTATAATATTTATTATAAGGCGCTTTTTTTTTATAATACTTAGCTTAATAAAGTATTTATATAATAAATATAAATCTATATAAATTATAATAGGGATCTTTAGAACGTCGAGTTATTTAGTAATAAGGTTTAAAGTAGTTAAAATAGTATAAGTAACGTTAATACTTATAACTATTTTATAAACCTCTAATATTAATACGCTCTAAATAATCCTTTTACTTTTTATAAAGCTATAGTAAATAATATTATTATTAATTATAAAGCTCTTATTAGTTTATTTTTTATTTATAAAGATAATAATATAACCTAGTTATAAGGTATAATTAGCGTTATTTATAAATAACCTATTTATAAAGACAAAGAGTTTAGTTATAATTAGATCTAATAGTACGAATATAAGCCCTCGGTCTAAGTAATTTATTTATTATTTAATATAATAGTTTAGTATAGCGTAATTAGTAAACAACGGATTTACTTAGTATTAAGTAGTAAATAATATATTAAAAACTATTTTTAGTTAGTAAATTAATATAATATAAGTACCTTATACTTATTACTTAACGAACTATTATTTAATATCTAATACTAAGGGGTTAACTTACTTAAGCTTTTTCTCTTAGTTCTTCTATTTAAGTACTATATTAATACTTTTTAATAAAATAATTCTACTATTAAAAATAAATAGCTCGTTAATTAATAATTATTATTTTAGTTTAGTTAGTAGCTTAGTGCGCTTAAGCTCGGTCTCTTTTTTTTAATTAAAGGTCTTATTTAATAGTTTAATTATATTATTAGTTTATATTTTAATAATACTAAATAATCCGCTTTTTCTTATTAAAATTAATAAGTATAGGTCGAACGTAAATATTATTATTTAGAGCATCTTTAAATAATACTTATTATATATTACTTATTAATAAGTACTAGATTTTATAAAATTATATAGTAGTTATATAACGTATAAAATAATACCTTTAGGGTATAAATAACAGATCTAAGCTAGTAATTTAATAAAAACCTTATAATAGAGAAGTTAGCTCGATTATATATATACTTAAGTAATATTTTATAACTAGATAATATAGTTTTTTTAAATTAGAGTTAGGGCTAGGGCGAGGATTAGTTATTAACTAGTTCTTTAAATTATTAATAACTACGTAAAGATCTCCTTCTTCTCCTCGTTATTATACTCTTATATAACTAAGTAGGACTTTTTAATAAGGTTAAGTCCTAGGTTCTTAATTTTATTAATAAATTAAGACTTAAATATCCTTATATTTTTATATTTAGGGCCGAGTTAGATAAATTTAATTATACCTCTCTTAACTAGTTTTAAAAGCTCCTTATTAATAGATTTTATAAAAAGTATTTTTAGTATAATAATAATACCCTTATTACGGAGTTTAGTAACTAGCTTAAGGTTTATTTCTTTTTTAAATATAAAATAAATAGTAGTTATAAAAGTATTACTATAACCGCGCCGTATTAATATTTTTTTAATCCTCCTCTTCTATAATAAAGGGTTATTATTAATTATTATAATAATCTTATTAAAGACTTTATTAATAATAGCGCTATTATTAATTAGTTAGTTAACTACGGGGATTAATAAGCGGTCGATATACTCTATTATTATAATTAGTAACTTAGGGTCGACCTCTTTTAAGTACTAAGGTTTAATTATAATAGCCTAAAAGCTTATTAAGCTATAAAATAAGTCTACTACGTAAATAGTACTATTTATTAAGACGAGCTTAAATAGGCCCTTCTATCCCTTACTTTCTTACTAAACTTTAATATTTAATTATAATAGTAAATTAATAATATAGGAGATATTTAGTTTATTCTAAGTAGCTAGTACCTCGCTTATTTACTTATTAATATAAAATTTACGGACTTCCTTTATTACTTTCTTAACTACTTCTATACGTTAAGTAATATTTAGTAATAATAAAAAGTTATTAAAAGTGCGTAAAAAAGCTCTAAAAACGAGGAGTATAGGAACGAGGTTATTTAAGCTAATTATATCGTTAACTACTTTAATTATAGCCTAAAGTATAGCCTCTGCGCTTATTAATAAGTACTTATTTTAAATAATATTATATACTTTTTTAAATACTACGTAGTATTTCTTAGCCTTATTAATATTATTATAAGCTTTAATAAGTACTTCTTTAACTTTAATAAATATAAATTTAATAAAAAACTTAAACTTTATAATACTAAAGTTCTTATTAATATTTATAATAATCTAGTCCGGTAGACCGAGGTAAACGTTAATTTAATATAGCTAAAGAGCTTCTTATATATACTTCGTAATTATATTCGTAAAGAACTTTATTACTTAGAAAGAAGTAGTAATATTAACGACGTAAAGTACTAGGCGGTTAGTACCTTTATAATTTATTAAGTATATTACGTTAATTATAATTTTATAATTAAAATTATAATTATTTTATAGGGTAAATTTAAATCGGCTAGGGGTAGTATTATTAAGTTAGTATTATTAATAGACTTTTATAAACTTCTTAAGGGCTGCGATTTTTATATTATTATTAAATTATTAAAATAGTTTTAAAAAATAAGGAACTAAAGGGTAGCTAAAGTGCCGATATAAGCAGTATAATTCGCCCTTTATTAAGTAATTAATAATAGCTTTTTTATTATCGAGGAGTAAAAGCTAAGGGTATCCCTATTTATAAATAATAAGTACTATAACGTCTCCCTTAATTAGTAAGTTATTAATATTATTAAAGTATACTCTTAGTTTATTTATATCCCTTAGGTAGTATAAAAAAAGAGTATTAGTTAGTAAGATATAAAAAATAATATTACTAAATAGGGTATTAATAACTATAGATCTTAATAACCTTACGGGTTTATTATTACTAAATTGAATACTTACTTCGCTAGCTTTAGAAATATTAAAAATAATTTCGGGTTATTATTACTATAATATAAAGAGTTAAAAGTAGCCCGTAGTTAAGAATTCCGTAGTATTAATATTAGGTATAATACTTTAAAAATCCCCTAATAAGTACTTCTTATTTAATAAAAAAGAGGTCGCTAGTTCTATAAGCTTAGTTAACTTATTAATAGAGGTAATATTAATAAAGCTATATTTTATTACTTAAGTAGCGAGGATATTTATAAAAGTTCTATTATTAATAGTAGTCGTAAAGTATATTATTAAGATCTAAACTTCGTCCTCGTAGTTATTTTTATAGTTAAAATTAAGGCTATTAAAGTATTAGATTATAGTATTATTATTATTATTATTATTAGTAAGGGCAGTTTCCTTATAAAAAGTAAAGAACTATAAATATAAGCTCAGTATAAATCTCTTATTCTTTTCTTTATTATTTTTATATTTTTAATATACTTAACGTCGCTCTTTTTTTAAGTACTTAGTTAATTAATAGCCGGTTTTATAATAAATAAAGTACTTTTTATTAGTAATATTACGGCCGCGTTAATTCTACTTATTAAACCAGGTCTTTTTACTAAAGCTATTATAAATATAGTTAGTTTAGTAAGTAGCGGGGACCTCTTTATTATAAATACTATCCTAAAAATATTATTATTACTTACTATAGTTACGCTCTTTTTTTATAGTATTAATTAAAGTACTAAACTAGTAATAAATACTAATAAATATAGATACTAAGTTAAGTATAATAAGTTTATATTTTAATATACTACTTATATAATAAAGGAGTTAGTTACTTATATTAAAAATAGATCTTTATATAGCTAGCGCTTTATAAAAAATCGTAATATAGTTAATAAGCGCTTATAAGATCTATTAATTTAACTTATTTAGGTTTTTATAAATTATAAAATATTAATAGAGATTATAGAGCTTAGTAAGGTAGTTTTAATAACTTATAAGCGGTTCGAAATACTCTTAAGTCCTTTAGTATATTATATCGAAACTAAGTAAGTTAGAAGTATTATTAAGTTAGTTAAAATAAAAAGTTAATACCCTTCCCTTAAGTATATTTAAGAAAGTACTAGAATAGTATTATTTACTAATTCCTACCTATTAATATAGTATTTTAAAAATTTAAAGCTTTTTATTAAAAATATTATACTTCTTATTATTATATTTATTCTTATTATTATAAAGCTTAGCGAAGTTAATTAATTAGTGAGTATTAGGTATAATATTGTTTTTAGTTTTTTTATTAAAGTATAGTGTCTAATAGGATAGATTTTATTATTAAGTAATAATAATTTTATTCTCTAGTTTTTACTTCTCTTCTTTTTAAAGAGGTAATAAGTTAGTTAGTTAGTAATAAGGCTAAGGTTATAGTTTTATTTATTTTAATTAAGCTAGCTAGGGTTATATAAACTCCCTTATTATTTCTCTAGTTTATTAAATAAAATTGTTAGTATTTATTAATTATAAGAGTAATAAATAGAGGAAGTAAGGATCGTAATATAATATATTAAAATATTTAATACGGTTATAGTAAGTTACGATCTCTTTAAAAGTCTAAGTAGGGAAGTATTAAATATTAAAAATATTAATAATTTTATCTACTATTCGACTACGGTCCCTAATTATTAAGTTAATATTATTATTTATAAAAAAGTCTCTTAGCTTCTTAAAAATCGTACTTTTTATTCTTAAAAAATCCCCTACTTCTTAGTTATTAAAATCGGTTTTAAAGTCCTTTTATAGCTCCTTACTTATTAAGCTATTTTAATAATAAGATCTTATTATAAAAAAAATAAAAATATTAAGCTTTTTATCGCTTATAAAGGTAAGTATAATATTAAATAAGCCCTATTAAGTTAGGTTAACGTAGTTTTATTAACGAGTTAGAATTAAGTATAGTTCTGTAATTTAAGAGTATAAATAGGTTTAAAATAATATTAGCTAATTATTAAGCCCTTTTTACTTATTACTAAGGCCGGTAGTTATTATAATATATTTATAAAGTAAGTTATATAGTAAAAAATAATTATAAGAAGTAATTATTATACTTTAATTATAGTATAATATTAAGTAGGTTTAAATAAGTAATAAGTCGGTTATAGCGATCGTTTTAATAGCGGTAAACGGGCTACTATTACTAATTAAAAAATTCTACTCTTTTAATAAGGTATATAAATAGAAGGTTATTAAAGTTAGTAGAAGGTTATAAAAAGGGAAAAAAGGCCTTTTATAACCGTATTTTTAGTAGTAAATAGAGGATTCCGTTAGTTACTAATTAGCGATTCTTTTTAGTACTTTTTATACCTTATTTTTATTAGTCTAGTCTAGTCTCGGAGCTTCCGTTAGGTTAGAAAGAGGTAGATTTACTAGTAATATAAAATAGATCCCTATTACTACTACTATTAAGATCTTTTTTTTTCTTTAGTATTTCGGAATACTTCGCTATTCGCAAAAAATACTTCGCTATTAATATATTTATAATTCTAAAGGTCTTATTATTATTAAGTATTAATACGCTAGTAATTATTAAATTAATCTCTTAGTAGTTAATCTCTTTTTACTTATTATTAATTTAAAATAGTACTTAGCTATAATATATTTAAAATAGATTCCTTTATAAATAGCTTAATTAAAAAGAAGTTAGTAATTATAATAAGGTTAGTAAAAATAATATTAATAATAAAAGCGAAGTTAATAATAATAATAAAATAGTTAATCTTTTTATAATAATAGCCTTAATAAAAAAGATCGTACGTAATAAAGCGCGCTCTTAATAACCCTCGACTAGTTAACTAATTATTAATTAGTAATAATAAAAGAAAGTTAAAGTAATATAGACTAAGTTATTTATTATTAATTAAATAAATAAAACTAAGTTAATAAATTAAAATAGTTAGCGAGGTAAGTCGAAGCTATTTCTTTTATAATTATATCCTTACTAACCTATAGTAGAAATATATATATAATTTAATTATTAATTAGTATTAGTATATACGTAAGTAAGTTAGATTTTTTAGTTATAACGAGGTTAATAGGTTAGTATAGGTCTATTGCGCGTGTATATGTGTAGGTAGGAGAGGAAGTTCGTGGGCAGAGCCCACGATCCCTCTGTAGGTGTAAGTAGGTGGAAGGGTCCGTCTGCACGGGCCTAGACTGCCTACCTACCACCCCTACCTAACTACCTAATAGGGCCCTTTTCTGCCTCGTAATCCAACAATAACGATTTATGAGGAAACCCGGCTGCTATATACCTATACACTTGAAGCACTTACATCACCTCGAGGAGAACCTCACGTATACCTTCTACGCTGGCTCTAGAATTAATATCTTAGTTGAATCTCAACATTATCATGTTTGGGTTCATAGGCTTTGTTCCTGACCCATTCTTGATTTTATTCGAGATGCCTGAGGATGCTGCTCGAAACTAATTCCTGCTAAGAGTCTCTGAAATCATAAAGTATCACGCCTGTCTCTCCTGCCTCATCAAAGTACCAAGTCACACATCCAATGATAATACTTCTCGATCTGCCAGACTCTGTTCACTTAGCCGGCATCTCGTTCTAGGCAAAATGAGACCAGTCCGGTAGCTCATGATTCTATGTTCTGCTTTGATCCGGCCTTGGCAACCGAATTCAATCAGGAACGATATGAAGTCGTCGATAGGATCCGGCTCTTGGCTGCAACGTGGCAAGTCTATATACCCGATTGAGGTTGAGCGGCGCCTATTAGATCCCTCTTCAGTGCTTGTCCCCGCACTTTGTATATTAGGGGCTGCGGCTCATACGACTCTGGTGCGCACTGCCGATTCGCTCCCCGCATGTTGCTCACTTGCCTCCCTTGAGCCTATTATAAGCTTAATGAACCACGTAGATAGAGCCAATGGGATAATCGTGGTACTCCTGGCTCGTGTGAGACACTGATAGAACCAAGGAAGGTGATTCCTCCGGAATGGTACGACTCACGCCCGGCCAGGTCTGGTAGTTCAACATCTCCAGCGGGACTGTATCTGGGACTCCGTGTCGTATAGGGTGGACTATTCTCTTGAAACGGTGAAGTTTTAACAGCGCAACTCAAGTATCGAAGTTATAAAATGCCCATGTTTCCCGGTCCTCTGCCTTCTGTCTCCATACCTATGTCAATCCCCTTTTTGGGCAGTTCTTTCTTCGTCTCAAAGGCTAAAAAATGCCTTCCATCAGAAGCTTCACATTGTACTGCCTGAGCGTTGCCACGCATCTCACATCAGCGTGGCCAACCCAGCATCCCGAACACGTCCAGATACTCACCCGAGCGGAGCAGCTCGCCACCGAATACGACTATGTTATTGTCGGCGGTGGCACGTCTGGCCTGACAGTCGGCGATCGACTCACAGAGGACGGCAAATGTCAGTTTCCAATGTGTCTTGTATCGCACAAAGCTTCAATCTAATGCAGAGAAGACACCGTTCTCGTAGTCGAGTATGGCTACTACGATAGCCAAACCGGCATGAACCCACGCCGTATGTTCAACATCACGTCCAAGCCGTGTCCCAATCTCAACGGCCGAAGCTTCGATGTGGGTATTGGATGCGTCGTCGGTGGAAGCTCTTCCGTCAACGGCCAGGTATTCCTGAGAGGAACCAAAGATGAGTACAATGCCTGGAAAGAGCTTGGTGGACCCGGATCTACCTGGGACTGGGACAATCTGCTGCCATACTTCAAGAAGGTTCGAGCTATCAGACGAGGGCATGAGAACATACAAGATTGACAAGTCCTAGGGCATCACCCTCGCGCCTCCTGACGTAGCTCAAGCTCAGGAGTACAACATCACCTACGATACCAAGTACTGGGGCACAACTTCCAAGATCTATGCTGCCTTTGGCAAGGGCCCTCTTCAGTCTGTCCTAAGTAGGTTCCAGCTCACATGAACTCCTACCGTCACTCACAAACCACTGACCATAGTTCAAAGAGATCCTCTACAACGCAATGGCAAAGATGCCCGGCATGACCATCCCCGTCGATAGCGGCGCGGGCGAGGCCGGCCTCTATTGGTACCCAATGTCCCAAGACCCTGTCCAGTTCCAGCGATCCTACGCCCGCACCGGCCACTGGGACGGCCTCAACCGCGCAAACTACGAGATGATCGTCGGTGCCAAGGTCAACCGCATTCTCTTTGACGGTGACACGGCTACAGGAGTGCAATTCGTCTCTCGTAATAACACGGGGGCCGCTCCTGTACAGATCAAAGCCCGTCGCGAAGTCATCCTGGCCGCCGGATCCGTACACACGCCGCAGGTCCTCATGCTCAGCGGCATCGGGCCACGCGCACACCTCGAGCAGGCGCGCATCGCTGTCAAGGTCGACTTGCCCGGCGTCGGGTCAAACTTCCAGGATCACAGCTATATCCCAAGCATATCCTATCAATGGGGCATCCAGCCACCCAACTCAGGCGGCGGTGGCTGGGGCGGCGGCGGTCCGCCCTCCCTCGCCTCCATGATCGGCCTGCCCGTCGTCAGCCCCGATAGATTTGAGGCCTTGGCCAAGGCATTTGAAGCTCAAGACCCCAAGTCCCACCTGCCCCCGACCTACACAGCCGAGCAAACAGAGGGCTACAAGCAACAGCAGAAAGTCTGGGGCAGGCTCATGCGCTCCAAGAACGTCGTCTTCTCCGAGATGATGATGTATGGCCCCGGTGGCTCCGTGCAGAACCTGCACTGCATGTCCCGCGGCAACATCCTCCTCAACACGGCGCAGCCCGAGAGCGAAATGGTCGTCGACTACCGCGCTGCGTCGAACGCCATTGACTTGGACGTTATGGCGGAGATTATCAAGTTTATGCGGCGGTACATGACTACCGGCGACCTCGCGCAGTATCAGGCGCGCGAGACGTCGCCTGGCACGGGCGTGTCGTCCGATGCGCAGCTTGTGACCTGGGCCAAGGGGCAGATTATCCCGTCCGTGTATCATCCTGTCGGTACCACTGCCAAGATGCCGCGCGAGTGGGGCGGAGTGCTGGACGAGAATCTGCTGGTGTATGGCGTGAAGAAGTTGAGAGTTGTTGATGCTTCGATGATGCCTACGACTGTTGGTGCGACCACGTCCATGACTGTTTACGCTGTTGCTGAAAAGGTATGTTCTGATGATTCAGGGTTCATGGAGTACTGCTAACATGGATGAAAGGCCGCCGATATGATCAAAGCGCAGACTCAGTAGTTGATGTTGGCCCTGTGTGGAACTTCTGAAAGGCTTTGATGGGCAGACACGTTGGATTTGGGACACATACTGCGGTTATCTTATCACATTCGTTGAGGGGTTTTACATACCACGCAGACGACTCTCACTCGTTTTCAAGCCCGTTGTTAGAGGGTCAAATGATGCGCAGCCATTCGATTGAGTAGTCGTGTATTGACAATACTTCTAGTTTCATTCAATGTAAAGCTTTCATGTTTCTAGTAACTAAATGTTCCAGCCAAAGGCAATGGAAGCATGAACGTAATGATGATCCGACGGGCGTTGCCATCTCAAGTCCTCACACCTTGACTTCTACTAAAGCTCCTCGGACACTTCTTTCGCTCTCGTCAGCTTACCGAATGATACATGACTGATAGGAAACATACCTCCTTTGGCGCTGTCTTTGCTCTGCGCCTCCTCCCACTCCTTCATCCAAGCCTTGACAAACTCAACCTCCTGAGCCTGAACGTTCTTGATGGACGCAGGCGGGAAATGCGGCGTAACATCCTCCGGCTTCAATCCATTCTCATCCCAGTGATGAACACCCAAATCAATGAGAAGGAAGGGTTCGCTGGTCGTGGACTTGCGGTTCAGGCCAATTTTGTGGGGTGTGGCAGCTCTCCAGGGATCAGCTTCGCCATCGACGATAGCGACACGCGGGTAGCTAAAGTTGAAGCCGCCGTGCTTATTGATGGCGTCCACGTTGGGGGGCTCAGTGATGTTGAACGCTTCGCGGCAGTAGATGGAGCTGTAGTCGACGTCGATGAGGCGCGAGATAAGGGGAAGCTCATCGTCGGGCACACCCGATCCAGTCTGAAAGTAACCCCATCTACGAGAAGTGTTAGAAGTTGATCGAACTCGCTGACTTGGAAACACTCACTCTGTGCAGACCTGGTAGATCCAGCTGCGGCCAGGGCCTTGACGAATAGAGGTGTTTTGGTGTTCTTCACTGTTGCGGCCCGAGAAGCACTTGACCAAGTCTCCGCTTTTGCAGCCCTTCTTGACGTAGTCCTTGACATAACCGACATAGTTGAGCATGCGATTCGTCAGCTTGGCGTCTGAGCCACTGGCGGACAGCAACTCGTCCACTGACGACTTCAAATGACGGGTGCTGCCAAAGAGAACACTGTCTGAGCTGACAGTGGCACAGTACGTTCCAAAAGCGGTGGTATCCTGGGCAGGGTCCCAGTTGGTTGACTGCAGTCCCGAAATGCCGTACGACAGGGTGCTAGCGAAATCATCATCTTCAAGAGGGCCTAGACCGAAGAGATCCTTGAGCTGGCTCTTATCAGTTTCAGACTTTCCAAGCAAGATCTTGTCGACGACCTCAGTAAGCTTCTGGGTGGTCTCGGCGCAGTCACCTGGCGAAAAGAGCCTGGCACCTTCGTAGTACTCCCAGTAGTCGATGATTGCTGCCGTGACACCTGACGACGAGATGCCGCCCCAGAAGACCTCGGGATAGAGCTTTCTCAGGAAGGCCGCAAAGGCTCCAGCGTACGAGCCTCCATAAGCAAGGTAGGGCGTGCCAGGCGCGGTAAGGTTCAAGTCCTCGTGACCAGGGAAGCTAATGTGCTTCGCGAAGTAGGCCGTATCGGCGAGGGCCTGATCGGTGCTTAAGAAGCGGAGGTTCTTGGTGCTGAGGTCGGGCACAGGGAAACTCTTGCCATAGTAGCGATGTTCAAGAACGACACCGACGCCACCGGTGGCCTTGGCAAGGATGGAAAGGATGCCGTGGTCGAGGAACGGCAGACGCTCCTTAGCGTCCGTCTCTCCGGCCGCGAGGATGATGACAGGGCCTCCCTTGCGATAGTGCTTCGCATCGAACCAGTAGCGGAGGTCAAAATACTCGTCCGAGTGCGGCTCGTATCGCGAGTCGTTGTGAAAGTGGTCAATAGGGACAGAGAGGTTGTACTCGGGGTACTGCTCCGCAAAAGCAGCCGAGGCGATTTCCACCTGAGACTCTGACTCCACCCGGGCAGCCGATTGCAGCGCGTTCCAAGCCTCGTGGCCCGCCAGATGTTGCAGACCGAGTCCGGCAGCAACGGCCCGGCCCGCGGCCAGCATAAAGCAAGCTCCGGACTTCCAATTCGTCATGTCGCCGGCGTGTGATGGGGAAACCAATGATGTCCGTCCCGCAGTTGGAGGCGGCGCCGAGTGTTGTTGTGACTAAAGTTGTGGAACCCGGTGTGAGTGGTGCGGGGTCGTTTCTGTGTGAGCATCGCGCCCAGGCCCATCCTCATTTGAGCTTACCTCATCACCTGTTGCTCTCACCGAATGTCATCTCATCTCATCTCATCTCACTCTCACCATCATTCATCTCGAGAGACCACATTGAATGGGGCCACATCAAGATATGATCCCATCCTTTTGAAATGTGAAACTTGTTCTTGGTAGATTGGGGCACAAACAGTAGTGGCGAGCATCACCGCCGCAGGACTTGTGCTGGACTGCATACGATTGACTGTCTTCGACCAAGATGACTCCGAGAGAGAAAGACTTTACAAATTCTTGATTTCCGCATTGAGACGCAGAGCTACGCTCAACATGCCAGAACGTTTGGTTCAATCTCATTTCAGTCTGCCGGCTGAGTCACCGGCCATAGACCCAGAGTAACATGCCCCGCTCGTAGGCTGTCAGCTCATGAGGGCTTCAATCGAGCCATCAATGCTGCAATCCGATGCAAGTGTGGAGTTGTCTGACAGAACAGCTTCAAAGTCGACGGGATTTGAAGTTCGATAGTGCTTATATTTTATTTTCAATGGCAACGTGACGCCCTCGGCGTGAGATTTGTGCCCTTGGCTTGGATCAGTAGGCCGCCCAGTGGCACCACACCAAGAGTGAAGCTTTGAAATCTGGCCCACAGGGACTGGGTGATGGAGGTTTGCTTGAGCTAGCTATACTCTGAAGAGGCTCCCCAGATATAACATCTTCATTTCGTTTTTGATGGCGACCTCATTTGGTCAAGCTAGACCTAAGAGACCCCATCTTCATTTCCGAAATGGCAGCTCTGAACCTTTCAGCGCTGGCCAAGAAGACGCTCGACGTCTCTCGCGGCTTCACCTACACCTACTACACTTCGCCCGCTCGCAACTCCAAGGTTACCCTCCTCCTCTTTCATGGCTGGCCTGACACGGCGCGTCTCTGGGCCGGCCTCATCAACGACTACCTCGTCCCAAATGGCTACGGCGTCGTGGCACTAGATAATCTCGGCTTCGGTAATACCTCGAAGCCCACCGACCCAGAAGACTACACATGGCACCGTCTTGCAGCCGACGCTGTCGGGATTCTCGACGCGGAGGGCTTAACCAAAGTCATCTCCCTCGGCCATGACTGGGGCTGTCTCATCGCTCAGCGGCTATACAACTTTCACCCCGATCGCATCTGCGGTCTCGTCACGTTGAACGTCCCTTACATGCCGCCCACTGGCCACTTTGATCTCGAAACAGTCAACGAGATGACGAGAAAGGTATTTGGTGTCGGCATCTTTGAGTACTGGCACTTTTTCCTCGCCGAGGACTCGGTAGATCTCATGAATCAGAACCTCGAGTCTGTATATAGCGTCACGTTCGGCGACCCGCAAACCTGGCTTGAGAACTGGTGCACGCCCGGCAAGATGCGTGACTTCATCACCCAAGACCGCACGCAGCCAACATTACCCTTCGCCACATCGGAACACAGAGCTGACTTCATAGAGCGCTACGGCAGAGACGGCGGGTTTGCTGCACCAAGGTGTGTTTACACTGTGACGGGCTCTGGGATCCAGGACAAGTCAGAGAGGATGTTGAGTGAGGAGGCGAAGACAATTCGGGTGCCGGTGCTCTATTGGGGCGGGGAGCAGGACTATGTGTGCAGGCCTGAGTTGCTTCAGCAGAGCATAGCTGCTGGCGTGCTGCCGGATGTCAAGAGTATCACGAGGGAAGGCGGCCATTGGGCTCTTCTTGAGAACCCGGTTGTGTTTGGAGAGGATGTGTTGGGATGGTTGCACGAGACTTTTGACTTTTGAGCCTGGACGGGGAGAACAGGGATAACCTTGCTGACAGCACAGAGTTACCTAAACATCATCTCCCAGTGAAATCAAAATACAACCACATCAAAAAAGCAAAAGAATGATCATCACGAGTTGTGGTGAAGTTGTTCTGGACGATCAGGGGATTGAACCCTGGGCCTCCCGCAGACACTAGGTGAATGCAAAGCGGGCGCTCTACCACTGAGCTAAACGCCCTGGATGGGATGCGACATTTGATACCGCTGTGGGATGCTCACGATGCTCGCAAGCGGGTTTGAGAACCCCGCCAGACACAGCCGCATGCATGCGGGCGGAGACATGAGCCATGATATTAGTAAGAGAGCAAGGAGACAATCGCTGATTCCTCTTGAACCCCCACAAGTTCCGCTGAAGTTACTCGATTGATTATGAACATGGCAGAGAGTAGACACAACCACCCGAGAGAGATGCTTTGCTACAAGAGTGATGGTGCCGCCTCTTGAGGGTGTTGAGCAACCCTGTAGTTATGGGCCCTGTTGAAGTCCTCTCTTCTGCCAGTCCATAGCAACAACTCCGGAACTGCAAACTCTATTCTTTCCTCGACTCGGTTTTAAACACTGAAGAGAGGAGAAGAGTCTTTTGATTGCTGAGAAAACACCTGATGGCGTCTCACAACTGAAGGACAACTCACTAAGACTTTGATGTGGAGAGAACCCCGCTCTAGAGTCAAAGCGACTTAGGTCTGCTAGCCCTGTGGATTAGCAACACCGAGCGGAGCAATAGCTCCGATCCTCCCCTTGGTGTAGTTGGTTCATCACGTTCGACTGTAATGGTTACATTGTCATCGAAAGGTCTCTAGTTCGATTCTGGAAGGGGAGAACAACTCTTTTGCTTTTGTGGTTGACATGTCTCCGCAACTACTTTGTTGCAGACGTGCGTTCAATTTGCTTTTTAAATGATCATTTAACGTAACACAAATATGGCACGGTGTTGTAGTTGTCTAGGCGGCAAGCAGGCGATGCTTTCTTTACATCGCAGCGTCTCTTATATATGCTGTCATGATTTCCCAATACCATCGACATCCACCCCTTCGCTCCTTGCCTTCTTGATCGCATCTCTCGCCTCCTGTTGTTCCTTCTTCTTCCTTTTCAATAGGTTAATAATCAGTAACTTGGCTCACGTGTTTCACCATCCATGACTAATGAAGGGCACACTCACTCCTCAATCCCACTCCCAAATTCCTCGTTGACTATCTCTTGCCCCGGCACCTTTTGCGTACCACTCTTCCTCTCCACCGCATCGGCAACCTTGCCCTCCGCAAGCGTCGCCATCTGCTCAGCCTCGACGTTGGGGTTCTCCAGCTCTCTGCTGCTGCCGCCCTCAGACACGTACGCGGTATTCCGCCGCTCCGTCTCGTCCACGGGGCCGGAGGAGTGTACGCCCGCGCCCAGCGAACTCGGCGTCGCCTCGTCGACGGAGCGGGACTGGGATTGCGGGAAGGGCGTGCGGCCTAGCGCTGCATCGCGCGCGGCAGTCTCGCGATCGGAGGCATCGTGTGCTGCTGCGTTTTCGGCGGGGTTGCGAGTTGTCGGATTCGAGGGTGCCTTGTAGGCTTCTGATGTTGGGGGTTGGGATGGTGCTGAGGATGACATCTTGGCTTCTTCGGTCCAAGGTGAGATGATTCTTCGGACAAGGTAAGATTTACAATACTAGAAGTGCATTGAGTGTCTGAACAGTCAGAGTTTCGCGACTGTAGTTATTCACAGCGAAATTCCGCGTCGCAAAGTAGTCTGTTGCAGAAAGCTCAAGAGCTCTAGAGCAATGACATCGGTGACAGGTCGATGACGTCGGCGGGCAGTCGTGGATCGACGCTTAGTCTCTCCCCGTCTCCGTCATCGTAAATTGTAAACCCGCCTTCAGTGATTAGCTTGTCATCAGTCATCTTCACTAAAGGGTTGGTTTCTTTCATGATAAGACTGCTATCATTGCCGAATTAATAGACGTCGGCTGCTACCATGCCTGCTCACCCTGGTCTGATTGAAATATCAGGCTGTGAGGAACGGTGCCCACGCCCAAGACCGGAGCCGATGTAAGACAATACCAGGCGTTCCGTCAACCGCTATAAGATGTTGTGCTTGCTTTACTCAATTTCGAATTATCAACTCAGCTCGGTTAAGATGCAATTGCGCAACTGGTGTCATATTTGATAGGGTGCTCGATTGAGCCCAATGAATTTTAATGTCATTTGCAATACGACCTGAGTCCTCCCTCGATGGTCCCGTTATTGTCTAAAGCCTCCTCCGGTCAAGCTCAGCCCTTTCTCTCTCGCCTGAGATACTCCAAATGAAGCTCCCATAAGATCGAGTATGGCACATTATCCTTGGCACAAGCTTCATCCGAAGAACCAAAGCCTCGCGATGAATACCACAACGGCATCGATCTGTTCAGCCACAGGCAATGCAACCTCCAACTCATCCCATCTCCGCAAACCATCTCGCTCCAAATGTCGACGCCGCCCAGATCCTATTGGTCTACCCCGCCCATCGACACCGAAGCCAAGACAGAAAGCTACCCCAAACGGCATAGAGAAATGGATACACCAGACGAGGGGAGGCCAACACACGGCTCCGATTCGGCCTCGACATGTGCCGCCGAGCTCCGGCGACCCGCGATTTGCCCGTTTCTACCGGTGGTCGTCCCGTCTTTCCTCTGGAATCCTGCTGACCCCCGCATGCATACCGTCAACCCAATTAGAGGATCCGAGTTGCATATGGTGTGATGTCGCGCAAACTTTCGCCTTTTTCACGGCCCGCGCGGTGGTGGTGTGGTGATCGATATCGGAAGGGCGTATAAGACGTGTCCAAGACCCCTCTTCGACCCCGAGATAGAAAGGGTTCAAGTTTCGAAGTTGCAGTAAACAAACTTCCTTCTTTAGCGCCAGAAGACATTCAGAAATGGCACCATCCGCAACAGAGACAGCTGCCGCCAAGCAGATCGAGGATCTCAAGGAGAAAGACCCCCCAGCGAAGGAACAAGTCAAGGAGGCAGTATACGCAGACGACTTTCCGCCCCTGGATGAGGAGCTCCCAGAAGTACGGATAGGCCACAAGGAACCTCTCAAGACGACGGGAGTACTCGACCAGTTCGAGCATTTCGAAGTGACGCCCGTCATCGGCCGCGAGTACCCGACTCTCGATCTCAAAGAGCTGCTGCGTGCGCCCAACTCTGATGAACTCCTTCGTGACCTAGCAATCACCAGTGAGCCGGGCCTTCACCGACATACTCATCTCCCATACTGACACAAGTACCACAGTCTCGCAGCGCGGCGTCGTATTCTTCCGCAAGCAAGACAACATCGACAACGACCTCCAAAAGGAACTCGTCCAACGTCTCGGCGAGCTATCCGGGAAGCCCTCGACTTCGAAGCTCCACATCCACCCCGTCAACAATGCCGGCCGCGGCGACACCAATGATGACGAGATCAGCGTCATCTCGTCGGCGCAGGCTAAGCGGCTGGGCATACACCGCTTCCTAAACTACACCAAGAAGCAGACGCAGAGGTCACAGTGGCATTCCGATATCACGTTTGAGCCCGTGCCGAGTGACTATGCGCTTCTTCGTCTAACACAGCTGCCCAAGACGGGAGGAGGTGAGCACTTTCGAGCTTTCGCCGCCAACTTTGGTGTACACTTGTACTGACCAAACATAGACACGCTCTGGGCCTCGGGCTATGAAGTATACGACCGAATATCGAAGCCGCTCCAAAAGTTCTTCGACGGCATGACAGCCACGTACGCCCAACCAGGTTTCAACGCAACCGCAGAGAAAAACGGCTTCAAACTCTACTCGGAACCGCGCGGCGCGCCCGAAAACGTGGGCGAGCTCCTGGAGGCCATCCACCCGGTAATCCGCACGAATCCGGTGACGGGCTGGAAGAGCGTCTTCGCCGTCGGCCTCCACGTCCAAAAGATCAACGGCCTGTCGGACGAGGAGTCGAAGCACTTCCTCGACTGGTTCGTGCAGCTCATCATCGAGAACCACGACCTGCAGGTGCGGCACCGCTGGCAGAACCCCAACGACGTCGCCATCTGGGACAACCGCTCGGCCTACCACGCCGCGACGCCGGACTACATCGTGGATGACCTCGGGGAGAGACAAGGGTCTCGTGCCGTGAGTCTCGGGGAGAGGCCGTACTTTGACCCCCAGAGTCAAAGCAGACGGGAGGCCCTGCGTGCCGAAGCTATTGCCGCTTTGAAGGCGGATTACAGCTCATGAAGATTGTTTGTTTCCGGAACCAAACGACCTGTTTCTCTGGATGGTCGTGCTCTTGAGCTTTGGTATGACAACTAAACGATGATGGACTCATTTTCCTACACGGGAAGAGGTTACCGTAGCAGTCAAAACAATGATTTTCCCCAGAAAAGAGGAAGAGGCGGTTTCACTCTGCCCTATCGTGGCTCGGGAGTTGCTCCCGAGCATCTTTCAGCTGTGCCTGTATCAAGTAGACTTTATCCCCACTTAGGGGTTGAGGCATAGATCAGACGAGGTCGCCAACAGTGGCCCAGCACGAGACTTCTGATACTGGACCCTCCCATCGGTTCTCTTTAGAGTTCGGAGCCAATCTCGAGACCGTCGCATCTGCCGGTCAGACATGGCACGGGCGTTGCATCCAGACCCTGAGAATGGTCGGCCAGATGATCTTCCTTCTTCTCTTCTTCTCTACATAGAAGGACCTGTTTCTTGTCGACTAGTCAGTCGGCAAAGGCCCCGACGCATAGGCGCTGCTGACTGTCGCAGCCGTCCCCGTCCTAATACCCTCCAAGCTCAACTCGGCCGGCTGGCTAGGCATCGAATCATTTTGCCGTTCGGCAACGCGTGGATCATACGCAGACCTTGAGTCGAGTGGTTCAGACGGGCGATCCAGACTTCTTGCGACGTAGGCTTGACGCCAGACGCGCGCGTTTCAACGGGCCTCTGAGGGTCTTTGGTACGTTCCTCGAGTCATCGCTATGGGCCTTTCTTCTTTGTCGTTAGATGGGAGATGCCGTTTTGGCATTGGTCCGGCGGCCACGTTGAAGCTTTGAGCGGTACTATACGAGGTGGTATTGGCGCCTTGACGTGAGGTTTTGTTCTGCTCGGGTCGTTTCTCGTTTCTGCACCATTGTAGAATAGGAAGAGGTCAAAGTCCATATCCCATCGAAGCCGGGCACTTTTCACCGATGGCGATTTGTTCTTGCAACAGTCCTTATGTTGGAGGGAGATGTCGGCTAGCGTCAAGCGAATCTATGGGTGGTAGATTCCGGTTCCATCCACAAAATTCTGAGGACGTCGAAGAAGAGTGGCTGAATGGGCTTGTCTCCTCCTCCACAGCCACGGTTGCTAGGCGGCAGTGACCCCGTGACAGCAGCCAGCAGCACGTAAGCGGTTCATCAATTCTCTGCGGCTGGCGTGTGAGAGATGGTTTGGGACAGATGAGCACCGATCCCCTGGCGGTCCTACGGCAGACTGCAAGAGGCACTCTGCCAAAACCTTTCCTTCTAATAGACCTACGGCCACCGTATATTTCAGGTATTAATAGCGCGAATTTCTTATACGTATAAATAAATATTATAATAAATCCTATATATTATTATAAGGAATTACTTACGACTATAGGTAATAGGGGTTATATAAGGGCGGTTATGCTGCCTACCGAAAGTAGGGTAGCTAGGGGTATATTTTTTATACTACTTTCTATTACTAATTAATTTCCCTTTCTTTTTAACTAACTTACTATTCCTTAAATAAAGTAAGTAATCCGCTTACGCCCCTATAGTTACTTATTAGTAACTATATTTTACTTTATTATACTTTATACCCTTTTCTACTTTATTTTTCTTACTATTACCTAATTATATACGCAATTATAAGTATAATATTCGTAATTTACTTATTATAAATATTAATTAGGTATAATTAGGTAATTTCTTTTTATAATTACTAGTATAATTTTTACTAATTAGTAATTAGGTAATTATTTTGCGCAATTACTAATACAATTTTTACTAATTAGTAATTATGCTTTTTCCTAGGCTAATATACGCGCAATTATAAGTATAATTACGCGTACTTACCTATTTATAATTTAATATTTTTTATTTACTTTTTTCTTTAGTATTGACTATTTATATATATATATTAATAACTTCGTATAGGACACTCCCTTTCCTAATAATTGCGTATACTATATAATACTTATAATAAGTACTTAATACCGTATTCCAGACCGTATTAAGGGTATATAGCTCCTAACAGCCCCTATACACTAGCCTATAATATACCCTAATAACCTTACGTCTTATAAAATAACCTCTTACCTTCTTATTAGTACGTATACCTCTATATAATAAGTTCTTTATTATACGGATTTTTATATTATTTATAAACTCTTTATCTTCCTTTTTAAAAACTTTTTATAAAATTTATAACCTTAGTATTATATAGGTTAGTATATACTACCCTATACTATTTTATATTACTATACTAACTTATATAATCTAGCCCTAGTGTTAGATTAAGCTTAACCCTAAGATTACTAAGAATAGCTATTATATATTTAAAAAGATCGCTATAACTCGTACTTAGGCTACTAATACTATTTAAATAACTATATATAGTAATACTAAGATTAATACCGAGTCGTATGCCTGTTATAAAACTAATAAAAGTATATTCGCTAATTATATTATTTTTATAAGTAGGGGCTACTCTAATTATAATTATATATTTAGTATATATAAGTATACGCTTATTATACCTCCCGTTACTACTTATACGTTACTATATACTACTTTATATTTATTTATAATTTATTAATAATCCGTACTAGCTCGTAATATACTTACTAAGGTCGTAAAGCGTAGTTATAATTATAAAAGTTATAGTAAAGTCCGTATTAGCGCTCTATTTAAGTCTCTAAGTAATATCCCTACTAAATACCTCTATATAATAATAAAAGCCCTTAAATAAGTAGCTAAGTAGGCTAAAAATAACGAAGAGGGTATATATAATAATATATAGGATTATAAGGAGAGTTACTAACTTATATAAACTCTAAGTAAGGAGTAATTAATTTAATATTCTTATATAATATAATATAGGAATTTATATAAGTATATATTAAAATATAATATAGTTAGGCTTAATACCTGGGTAATAAGGCCCTTATGGAGTCGTAGGGTACTTATTAACTATAAGCTAGAGTATATATACTTAGTTTAGTTTATAAGAGGCCGTAACTAACCGTATAAAGGCTCCCCTTAAAGTTTAACGTTTTTAATAAAATTATAGAACTTTTATTTATCGTATATTATTATTATATACTTTTCGTTTTTTTTAGCGTTATAGATCCCTATAAGCGTTTATATTTTTATATATATACTTATAAGACTTTATAAATAAAAGGATACCCCTATATATCGCTATAATTATATATAAATATTTACCCCTTACTTAAAATTTCTTTTTTAGTTTCTTACTTTATATATTATTACTTTTTTAAAATAGTACGACTACGTATTAATCTTTTACTATATTAAATAATAATTATTATAAAATTAGAGAGTAATTAAACCTATAATATAATTATTATATATATCTTTATAATTTTTAATACTAGAATTATAAAGCGAATTTTTAAATATTAACTTATAAAATAGGACTTATAATAAGAAGAGCGTACGGTCTTTTCTAAGGATCTATTAATTCGTATCTAAGAATTATTCTTTTAATAATACTTAAATAATAAAGATATCCTTTTTTAACTCTAGTTTAAAAGATTTATAATTATAACTATAGGATTATTAATACTTCGTTAATAAAATTAGCTTTAGTAATAATAAATACTAAAATAGCTTATAATTATATAATAATAATTAAAAAAGTTCTTTTTTAATATACTAGAGGTTACTTACCGTACTAAAAGGTATAGTAAAGAGTATTTTTATATATAAGTTCGCTAATAAGCTTATATTATTAGCTAAGATAAACTTTACTTTATATATTATAAAACTTTTTTATAATAAATCTAGGATCGGTTAAGTAAGATAAGGTACTATTATAAAGGGTTTATGACTCCTAAACTAAATTATATTTAGTCTTTAAATACGTATAATAAGCTTCTATTATTTAAATTTAAGATCTATATTAATATTAATACTTATTCATAGTTTATTATATAGTTTTATATAAGGGTTTCTACTTATATATCCCGGAATATACTTATATAATATCTTACTATTATTTAATAACGGGAATTTATATTATTACGAGTTCGTTTAAACTAAAAGAAAGAAACCGTTCTTATATTTAGTATTTATTACTACTTTTTATAATACTATTTAATAATAAAAAGTCTAATTATATTCCGTAATTACTAGATCTTTAGTAAAAGTATTTATAATATTAAAATTAAGAGTTAGTAAAATCGTTTTTATTAAAGTAAATTAGTATATTAGTGGGTAAGTAATATATATCTTAGTATATATAAGTATACTTACGTTTATAGGAATACTTCTAACTACTTAAGTTCTAAGGGCTATTTTATATAAATATACTCTTTAACTAAATTATACTTCTATTTACGTATATACTACTAATTCGTTCTAATTTTATTAACTTTATATAAATTTAGAACTCTTATCGAATTCGTTATTAAAAAGGTCGCCCTTATATTATTTCTAGTTAGCTATAGTAACTTTATTATTAACCTACGTTACGAACTATATAAGACTTTATATAGCCGATTAACTAAGACTAAGTTTAATAACTATTAAATACTATTTAAAATAGTAATAATTTAGACGTATATTTTTCTTAAGCTACTTTATAGATTTATATTTTAATTATTAAGGGCTCCCTAACTATATTAGCTAAAAGTACGAAGTTTAGTAAGGCTAATTATCCTTATTTTAAAGCGTATTAATATTTTTGTATTTATTTAAAATAATATATATATAAAAAGCTTTAATTAGAAGTTACTTTATTTAATAAACTATAGGGCGGTATTATATAAATTAAGTAGAGATTAGAAAACTTTAAAATTAATCTTAGAGTATTAAATAGTTTTATAATTACGAGCAATACTAAGGATAAAGAGGAATTATAAATATAATTATAGTTTATTTTAAACTATTTATTAATAAGAATACTCGCTTCTATCCTTATAGTATACTAAGTTATTTATTATTATAAACTTTATCTTTTTATTAAACTACTATAATCTTATCTTTCTTATTATTTTTATCCTTTTTAACCTTTATCTCGGCCTTTATTTCTTTTTTAATAATCTTCTTTTCTTACTTAATTAATAATTCCTTTTTAATCTTTATCGTTAGTTTAATACTAATACTTATTAAAAGCCGTGTTTTTAGAACATTTTTATACGTCGTTTTACCTAAAGTTTTAGTTATAATTAGCTTTATACGACCTTTTCCCTTCTTTACTAACTAAAGTTTAATAACTAGCGACTTAATTTTAGTTTAAAAAATAATAAAAAATTAGTAATTATTTTTTTTATATAAAATCGTAGTTTTAAAAAGGAATCTTTTTAAACTTATAGCTTTGTACGCTACTTTATAATACTCTAAAATATCATAAAGATTCTTTATATTAATTAAAAATACTATTTACTCTATTAAAAGAATTTACTAGTTTATTATAAAATATAAAATAATAAATTGTATTATATCTTAATATAAAGTAAATATTAAGAAGCGATTAAACTAAACTTTCCTAATAAACTTCTTAATAACTTAGATATTAATATAAGTCGTTATTTAAAAACTATTAAGTTCGTTCTTAAAAAAAGATATATTATATAATATAATAGAGATATTAATTATTAATAATTACTTTAGCTCTTTTTTTATTTATTAAATACTTCGTTCCCGCTCCTTTAAGCTTATAAAAAGAGATTTTATTAATATTAAGGCTTATATATTTATACGTTCTTATTATATAAAAAGGGCAGAGCTTATATAAGTATTACTATTAATTAGTTATTTTGGAATAGTTTTATAAAGAGGTATTATAAGGTTAATTAGTTTAGTAACGTTTTATATAGAAACTAGAAGTTATTATAAATTTATATTATAATATTTATAAGCGAGCTATTAGTTTAATAACTTAAATAAAAAGTAATTTTTATTTTTAAAAGGGTAAAAAGTAGTAGTTATTTTTATAATAAAGTTATAAAAAGAAGAAAAGTTTTTATATTAGGGTACGATATTATACGATTTTATATACTATTATACGGTTTAATATATTACGAAATTAAAGTATTTCTTAAGCTATAAATCTCTATAACTACTATTTATAGGTTATTATACTAGTTTAGACCTTATCCTAGGTAGTAGGGTAACTATAAAATACGATTTCTGCTTTGATATATGAAAAAAGTGTTTTGGCGGAGTGCCTCTTGCAGTCTGCCGTAGGTCCCTCCGTGAGCCAGTCTAAGTCGGCAGAACCGACATGGGTGAGGGTTGTGAGTCGTGACTGTTCACTAGTCTGTCACTAACAGCATTCAATGGCAACCAACGTTGGGCGAGTTTTACCGAGCAGAAAGCCGCGAGAGTTTTGGGGGACATGTTCTAGACGCCTTGGATGGCACCGTATCCGGACGCTCACGCACCTCCATTAACCGCATTAGTCTACATGATAGAGAATTAAGCTCGCAGAGACGCGTCGATGAGACGGCGTTGTCTGTGTGGAAGTCGCAATGGCAGGACTCAGCCAAGCGTAGCGGCAACTGTAAATCGTGCAGCTAGCAGCAATAAGGTAAGCCAAGGTGTGAAGCAGAATACGAGGCGGAAAGTTTCAGTGGGCAATCTTCATGTCGCTTGTGCCGTGAGTTACCTTATTCGGAAGCTTATTGGAAATGAGGACCGAAAGAGGAAAAGATGAAGAGATGAGAATTGAAGAGGCAAACTGAGGGAGAAGAGAGAAAATGAAGATTTGAACATTAGTTAGCAACTGTGACTCTCGTGAGTGATCATCTGCTCCTTCCATTGTGATTAAGATAAGGCAGGTACAAGGTACGAGTACGGTACGTAGTACGTACGGTGCTTACCAAATCACCCACTGAGCTGAGGCCATCGCCGTGTTATTTTTGGTCGGTAGGTTGCTGCAATCCTCCCGAACCGACATGCAGAGCCCCAGGAAGGGGAGAATGCATACAGGTGCAGCCCACCTATCCGTAGTTCAAAAGCGTGAGTGAGCACCCCGCCCGGAGCCTCGTCCGCGTCGGTCGCTTAGCTTCAGGGGCATCGCAGCCAGATGCGTCCCGAGACAGCCCAAAGAAGGGGGGGAGACCCCTGGTTGCACAGTGTCTCGCCTGTCGCTTGTCTTTTCTTCAGGTAAATTCGGCAGTGTCTCACCTCTGGCTGGCAAGGTCCTCCCTCACCCTCACCCTTCACCTTGAACTCACTCACTCATCGGGGGCCCCCTCACTCAAGCACTCGTTACTCACTCGCTCGCTCATCTGACCTGAAATCCACACACTCACTCTCTCACTCATTAACCTCCACCATTCACTGTATTTTCCGTCCCTTCGCCTGATATTGGCACGAACACACACTTTCTCATCGGCACACCATCCACGTCCTCTTGCTTGACCTGTGCCCGTCTCACTGCGGCTCAAAGTCAAATGTATTTCAGGCCTGCCAGACGACCCGAGCGTAGTAGTAGAGCGTAAGACAGGTAGGGCAGACAAGATCAACTGAACCGACGACTCTATATACCCTCCTCTTCGATGCCTCCCCCATGTCGGACCCTGTGGATCGCAAGCCGGAGCTGAAACGCTCTCACCACGCAAGGCCATTATCACCCCTAGGCCCATCTCAAAAAATGGTCCGAGAGGCACACTCTCCTACAGAGAGGCCGCTCCTGGCCGGCCGAGTGGTCTCATACCTGCCCTCCGTAACTTTTCTCTACAGTCTTTACACCTACTGTCTGGCTCGAATACCGTAACTCTGCTGATCTGGTCTTGGCTTCGACCCAAAAGCCTGGGAAACTATCTTCACTGTCTTTCCTAGGATGGACCTCGCCATAGGCGACAACAAAGTTGTTGTCGTTGCCGCCCGTCTGACGCGTCCCAACTTCATGGCCCGTCGGTGAGAATATCTAGTCTTTCCGGTCTACGAACTAGTCCTTTATGAATCATCGGCGTTGCTTGAGTTTGTCCGCAATTGGGAAGAAAATGAGAAAATACTGGTGTATCCGTGCGATCACCTCGGCACATATACCCGCCCAACAACTCTCGGCGATGGTCATACTCAGTCCTCCAATATGGGGAGGGCGAGAACATCCTCCAGGTCTCCTCATCAGTCACCACTTCACTCAACGCACCAATCGCTCGCATCAATACAGACTAGTCCAGACTGAAAGATCTGCTGCCCTCATCAATGATCACGGCCCGGACATGGCACCACGACCACAAACATGTAACCAAACCGGCACCCATCATTACAACCCCCCTGCCAAACATCCTTGAGAGAAGTGGCCAGTGACCAGTCATCATACACAAAATCTCCGTGCCCTGGTGTGCTCTCTCCACCGTCCGGCGCCTGCAACCACTTCAGCCGCGGCCATATTGGTTCATGGGCCGGCTATCCAAATCCAACCAATGCTCTGTCCCTCTTCCACCCCCGTCCAGCGGGACACTCTCCCGTAAATCTGGGGCTGCCGGCGGCTTCCAAGGCCGCAGAGACCAGAATGCGGCCACCAACGGGGAGTGCTCTCACAGTGAGAGAAAGAAAGTACATGGGTTCCTGCGTCTGTCGAGTAGGGGTATTCCGCACCCACACGTTGGGTATCCCGCACCCATACTAAGCTCGTTCAAGTAAGTAGTGGGCTATACGTGATTTCACTGCTAAGCGGCAGTCACGTGTTACGCTTTAGGCGCGCCTTCTTGTTATTTTTGTTTCTATCCTTATATAGATACGTATTTCCCTTACCTAAATACCTCATTTTCTAACTATTTTTAATATAAAAAAAGTACCTTTTTTAATATTAAAATATAAGCTCTAGAGACGTATTTCCCCTGAGTAAATTATAATTTCTAAAGTCGTCGTTTTAAAAAACGCGTATAGCTAGTATCGGAAAGAGGGTATAATAGAGGAAGGTATAGTAGAAGAAGGTATAGTAGAGGTAAGTATAAGGTGGGGTGCGGGACGCGCCTTCTATTCCTAAAGTTACCGGAATAATAATAATTCCGGGCCAGAAGTGGCGCCTGCGGCGGTGTAATTACGTGCTGCCCTTTACTTGCCCAAACGAGCCTAGTATGGGTGCGGGATACCCAACGTGTGGGTGCGGAATACCCATACTCGCGTCTGTCGCCCGTCACAGATTCTGATCCACTCCTCCACCCCTGGTTCATCAACCCCTGGCCCGGTGCGCGGCCACATCGCGGCCACTTCTTATCTCCCACTCTGTCTATCTCTCTCCTCTCACCCGACCCCCTTCACTCTCAGTCTACCTCGTCTCCTCTATAGGAGTATGTGTATTCCGCACCCACACGTTAAGTATCCCGCACCCATACTAGGCTCGTTTAAGTAAGTAGTAAGTAGTACGTAATTATATTACTAAATAGTAGTTATATACTACGCTCTTAGCGCGCCTTTTTATTATTTTTATTTCTATTTAAACGCGTATTTCCCTTACTTAAATACCTTATTTTTTAATTATTTTTAATATAAAAAAAGTACTTTTTTTAATATTAAAATATAGGCTCTAAAGACGTATTTTCTCTAAGTAAATTATAACTTTTAAAGTCGTCGTTTTAAAAAACGTATATAGTTAGTATTAAAAAGAGGGTATAATAAAAGAAAGTATAGTAGAGGAAGGTATAGTAAAGGAAGGTATAGTAGAAAAAGGTATAATAAAAAAAGGTATAGTAGAGGAAGGTATAGTAGAGGAAGGTATAGTAGAGGAAGGTATAATAAAAAAAAGTATAGGAAATTAAGGTAGGACGCGGTTTTTATTCTTTAAAATTTTTTAAAATAATAATAGCTCTAGGCTAGAAATAGCTATTGCGGTAGTATAATTACGTACTACTTATTACTTACTTAAACGAGCCTAGTATAGGTACGGAATACTTAACGTATAAGTACGGAATATATATACTCCTCTATAGGGCCTGGTTAAGAGTATATATATTCCGTACTTATACGTTAAGTATCCTATACTTATACTAGGCTCGTTTAGGTAAGTAATAAGTAGTACGTAATTATACTACTATAATAACTACTTCTAGCCCGGAGCTATTATTATTTTAAAAATTTTTAAAAAATAAAAGCCGCGTCCCGCCTTAGTCTCTTATACTTTTTTTTACTATACCTTTTTTTATTATACTTTTTTTTACTATACCTTTTTTTATTATACCTTTCTCTATTATACTTTCTTTTACTATACCTTCTTTTATTATACCCTCTTTTTAATACTAACTATATACGTTTTTTAAAATAATAATTTTAAAAATTATAATTTATTTAAAAAAAAATACGTCTCTAGAGCTTATATTTTAATATTAAAAAAAGTACTTTTTTTATATTAAAAATAGTTAAAAAATAAAGTATTTAAATAAAAGAAATATATATTTAAATAGAAATAAAAATAATAAAAAGGCGTACTAAGAGCGTAGTACGTAACTACCGTTTAGTAATATAATTACGTATTACTTACTATTTACCTAAACGAGCCTAGTATAGGTACGGGATACTTAACGTATAGGTACGGAATATATATACTCCTGGTTAAGATTAATAGGGGCTGTTTAGTATTAGTAGTTAGATAGAGTAAGGCTATTCCGCACCCACGCGAAAGCTATCCCGTACCCATACTAAGCCCGCTTAGGGAAATAGTAAGTAGAATTAAGTAGCTACTATACTAAATAGCTCTAGCTAATTCTAGTAGTTAGATTACCTATATATTAGCCTAAGTAACGTAATTATATAATTATTATAATACTTTTTTATTAATTATATTTAGATATTTTTATATAAATTTAATTACTTAATTCCTACTTTTTTATATTTCTTTTAAACTTTTTTTAATAAATTTAATAAATAATTCGATTAACGACCTTTTTATAAAAGTTTAGTTATATTAATAAGACCTTAGCTATAGGGTAAATAAGCTAAAATCGAGGAAGTAGTAAAATAGCTCCTTATTTTACTTAAATTTCGTATATAAGTATAATAATTAGCTATAGTTATTAATAGCTAAGTAGTAGTAAACGACGACGTTAAAAACGGGCTATTTATAAAGGGCTTATATATACTAATACTCTAACTTATAGGATAAGTATAGAGTAAGTATAATATATAATAAGTATAACTATGAATTATTAATAATAGAATCGTATTTATCGAGCCGGGTCTTTTATAAACTAAGTTAATAAAAGCTTAATAAAGAGACGGTTAGTATAAAGGTAAAGTTATTATTAATAATTAAAAGACTTATTTCTACTTATATTATTATTAAAATCTATAATTTTATAAATATACTTATTAAATAGCGCGACGTTAAAAATACTTAGTAAAAGCTATAATAAAAAAAGTACGGCCCGCTCTCCTTAATATAAATCTTTTTATAAGCGCTTAATAAAAACGATAATATAATATTTTTAATAATTTATTATAACCCTATAATAAGTAAAATCGATAATATGTTTTAGATATATATATAGTATTTTAAAATATAAAAAAAGAACCCTAAATTACTTATAATAAATAATACTTATAAAGTAAGTAATTATATAGTTAGAAATTATTAAGACTTACTAAGAGAGTAAGTTAACTACTTTAATATACCGCTTTTTTAAGTTAATAATACGACTTCTATTTATATTATATTTAACGTAGCCTTTTATTTTATATCGAGCGAAAACGTAAAAACTTTTAAATAAGTACTAAGCTAGTTAAAATTAGTATATAAAAAAAAAGAAATTCCGTAACTAAAAATAATTATTATAAACTTTTATAATGCGCTAAAAAAAGTAATAAGGGCAGTATTTTTAAATATACTATAATAAATCTACCTCTAGTATATTTTTAAAAATATAGTATTAAATATTAAGTAGAAGTAGGATAGTATATATAAAGAGGAATTCGTAATTACTTAGAATTCTTACGAAGCTACTTTTTAACTTCGTATATTAGTACTAAAAAATCTATTACTTAGTACTAAAAATAATCCTTTTTATAAAATACCGGAGTAATTAAAGAGCTCTAGTTAGCTTAATTTTATTAATATAAAATTAATAAATCTTTAGGAAGTAATTAACTAAGTAGAGATTATAAAAAATAAAAATCTTATAGCTAGCCTGCTAAGTTAACTTTTAATTTATAAATTACTTTAATTAATATAGCTTATTAATAATAATTATTCGCCCTTACTTAATTCACTAATTCTACCGCCTCCGCGGCCCTTAATTACGCTAAATTTATAATTAAATTTATATAAATAAATACTTAATAAAATTCTTAAAGCTTAGTGTATTATAAAAAAAAACTTGAAGTAGGTCGGAACGCTACTATATTAGCCTAATTAACTAAAGACTTAATATAAAGAGGGAAAAAATAGAATAATAAGTAAAAGCTAATAAGCTAGCCCTTTAGGCCTAATAATCTAGCTCGTTATATAATTATAAAAAGCTTAGCCTTATAGCCTAAGGCTAAGCTACGGGGCCTATAAGGCCCTAATATTTATTATTATAATATTACCCTCCTTTTTATATTAAAGAGCGCTATTTATAGTATTAAAAAATAAACCTTTAAATTACTTCTTAATTTAATAAATCTATAGCCGTAATTACTATTATTATATTATTATTATCCTATAATAATAATAAGTTATTAATTATAATAATTTCTATTTATAAGTTTAAGTTCCGTAATAGGCCCTTAGTAATTAAGTATTAATAATAAAACGCTTAGAGCGCTATTAATACGTACTAAAAGCTTTTTATATTATACTAAGTTAGATCCGTATTATACCCTTTTTAATCCGCTTAGTATTATAACTTTCCCTTATATAAGTATAACTTAATAATTTTAAAAACCTTATACTCTAGCTCACTATTATTATTAATAATTAGTAGTAATAAGTCTTAGTTTTACTTAAGTAGTAAGTCGTTAGTAGCTTTTTTTAGCTTACTTAGGTAAAAAACTAAGTATACCTAGCTACTTATTAGTAATTTTATAATTTATATACCCCCCTAGTTAGTATTAATAATAAGCTATAGTCCGGCCTATAGCTATTATAGCTTATTTATATTAATAAACTTCTAATATAAAGTATTAATAAAGACCTAATCTCTTAGTTTTAAGTTATTTAAGTATTAATAACAGTCGGTATATTTTTTATATCATACTTAAGTAACTTTTATATTACCCTTAGTAGTCTCCTAGGCCTCGTATATCCCTTAAGCTATATACTATATATTAATATAGTTTAGCTTCTTTTTTATAAAGCTAAATTAATAAGTTCTCTTAGACTAGTTAAAAAAAAGCCGTAGTTAACGGCCGAATTCTACTTTATATTATAATAGCCCCGTAGTCTTATTAAGCTAAGTAATATAAGTAAAGTTAATTATAAGTAGTATATTACTTTAGTTATCTTAGTACTAGTTAACTAGTAGTCTTAACTACTATAAAATATACTAATTTAGTACCTCTATTTAGTTATTTATTTATAAGTAGTTTATTATTAATAATTATAGCTTAACCTCGTAGATTTTATAGAGCTCCCCTTAGAAATTAAAAATAAATTAGGGGCCTCGGTTTAATATAATAGTTTTTAATAAGCTAAAAATAAGTAGTACCCGCTTATAAAACATTCGGCTTATATTTTTTATTATAATAGTTTTATAATAAAGAATAGATATTACCCTCTTACTTAAGCGGTCTATTACTATTTAAATATTATTAAATCCTTTTTAATTAGTAAGGATAGTTATAAAGTTTATAAAAATATATTACTATAAGTAATTAAGTACTAAGAGCGGTCTTAGCTCCCCCGGGGGCTTATTATATAGTTTTTATAATTAGTAATAAGTATAATAATTCCGTACGTATTAATAAATATCTACTATTAGGCCTAGTTAGTAATATCGTTATTTAATTATTTTTATAACCTTATTACGCTCTAGGTAAGTAAAGAGCTTTTATTTATAAACTTTATAAATAATTATAATATAGAAGTTCTCTTCTTTAGGTATTATAAACTTTTTATTTATTATTAATAATCCGTTATTTTAAATAAACTAGCGCTTGCGCCCCTTAGTAACTAGTACTTATATTAGTATAAGGGACGCTATAATAAGGTCTTTATTAAGCTTTAAAATCTTTTTTATTAATAAGTACCCTTAGAGTTTATCCTTTAGTATAAGCGAGCTAATTATAAATTATAATTAACTAATAATAGTACTTAATAGCGCTTATAGCTCTATTATAATATTAAGAAATAGTAATCTTAATAATAAAAAAACTTAGGTCTTATTAACCTCTTTTAATACTTACTAAGTATAAATATCCTCTATTTTTTATAATAAGACGTTAGTTAGTATATTCTCTTTCCCTAAGTAGTAATAAATTTAAAAATTAAAGTCTATTAATATATTAACCTAGCGGGCTTATTATAAATTAAGTAGGCGCTTAGTTATAAAGAATAGTAGTAGTTAATAGTTTATAATAATATTAAACCTATATTTATAACTTATAAGCTCTGCGCGCTATTCCTTAAGGTATAGTACTATTATTAGTATTTCCTTATTATAAATAATATAATTAAGCTTTACGCTACTTATAGTTTTTAAATAAAAAGCTACTAAGTACTATAGCCTATTATCTTTTTATTATTATAGTAGTACTCCGGTATATACTAAGTTAGAAACGTTAGTTTTTAGCTACGTTAGTAGCTCTAGCCTAAAGTAGTAAAGGATAGGTATTAATATTAATACTAGCTTTATAGCCTTAAAAGCCGTTTTATAATTAGTACTAAAGTTAAAAAAAACTCCCTTATTTATTAGCCTTATAAAAGGCTTAGCTAAGTAGTTATAATCCTTTATAAACCTCTTATAAAAATTATAAAACCCGAGGAAAAACTAAATACCCTTAAGTAATATAAGTAGTTTCTAGTCTCTAACTATAAAAACTTTCTTTTTATCTAGCTATATACCTTTTATTAAAACTACAAAGCCTAAGTATTTTATAAAAGTAATATTAAATTTATACTTCTTAATATTTATTTATAAGCCTACTTTTTATAAGTAATTTAGCACTTTAGTAACGTACTCTTAGTACTAGAGGGGGTTATTTAAAAAAATTAAAATATTATTTATATATATTATATAAAAGTTATTTAAGTACTTTATTAGTATTTTATTTATATATTATTAATACGTAGTAGGCCTATTATAGAGCTTAAAAAATATTACTTTATACTTATATACCCTATAGTAAGTTCTAAACGTTATTAAGTCCTTAGAAGCTAAGTTGAGTTAAATATAGTAAAAGGCCTACTTAATATTTAATTTAGTAAATACTTTTATTTTACTTAGCTACGCAAAGGTTTTATTAATAAGTAATAATAAATAGCGGTCTTTTTTAATAACCTTATTAAGCTTATAAAAGTTAATATAAAAGTATAAACTACTATTATACTTTTTTATAAATAGTGTTAATAATATAAAAAGAGTATTACTTAGCTTAATGAATCCTTTTTATAAGTACTTTAATAAATAGGCTCTCGTAACCTCTAGCTCGGGTACTAACTACTTATATAAAGGGTAATAAGTTAGTTTTTTTTTATTACTATTTAAGAGCTCGATTTTATAATTATATAGCTTATAAAGCGCTAATATATTACTAGTTATTTTATTAAAAACGTTAGTCTAGGGCTATAAATACTTTAATAAGTTTATTATTATAAAATTATAAATAACTTAGTCGTTATTATATAAGGGGTCTACCTCCTCCCTCTTATTTTTTATAATATAATTTAGTTTATAAAATAATATAGAGCTTAGCTTAATATTATTCTACTTTAAGTTTTTTTTAAAAGTGGGGGTGTTAATAAAAGTAATATTTATTTAGGCTATTACTAAGTATAGTTTTTATTATTTAGCCCTCTTTACGGGGGTAATACTAATATTATTAAGGGCGCGTTTTATTTTTTTTATATTTTTAACCTCGTTTAATCGCTATATCTAACGGGCTATTATTTTTAATAAGTATAGTAATATTTTAATTAATATACCCTTTATTTATTATTATTAGAGCCTTTAGTCGTAGTAAGCTACGTTTATTTTAAATAAGTCCTACTAGTAGTTAATATTAATTTAGTATTATACGTTAATAACTTCTGGGGTATATAGGTCCTTAATATCCCTAACTATAGTAGAGGGCGTCTCTTATAGTAGTAGGTCCTTAGGTTATATTAATTATTAGTAATAAATATTAGGGTTTACTCCGTAGTATTTAAACTACTTTTATTTTAGGATTAAGTCGTAGCGGCCCGTATTAAACTAGAAGAGGGGTATTTTTAAAAGGACCTATTAATTAATATATAAATTAGCGGTTTATACTATATTAATATTATTTAATCGCTCCTTATTAAATTTAATAATAAGGATTAGGTATTATAATTTATAAAATAGGGCCGTATAGAACTACTAAAATAGAGGGGTTACGTAGTTATTTATAAATCCGTACTTATTAGCTCCCGTATTAAATAAAGCTCTTAAATAAATTCTATATTTATTAAATACTAATATAAGCTCTATTTTAAAGGGCTAGCCCCCTACGAGATCCTATAAGTTTACTAAATTAATTACTAATTTTCCGTTCTTTTTATATATATCCCCTAGCTAAGAGTTTACTTTTACTAAGGGGTTTAGTTTTTTAAACTTAATTTTATTTTAATAGGGCCTATAGCGGCGTTAATAGTAGCTATAATAGTCTTTAGCTTCTTAAAGTAGTCCTTAAAGATATATTTAGTATTATTATAAATAAAATAAGCGCTACTATTTTTAAGTTTTTAATATAGGGCCTTAGGGATCGTTTTATAAGTAGAGGTACGACCTTAGTCTTATTTAGTACTATTAGTATTTTTATTATTTCTATTATTTTTATTACTTTTACCCGAGGTTTAGTAAGTTTAATTAAAAACTTTAACTATATAGTCCTTTATAAAAAGAGGTTATATTATATTAACTAGTTACGCAACGTACTTAGTATATTTTTAAAAAGTGGCTATATTATTTAGGTACTTCGATATAGCCTAATTATAAAAATATATAAGTAGCTTATTATAGAAACGGCGCTTTTATTAAGACTTTAAAAGCTTATTAATATATATAAGCTTAGTAAATATAGAGCGCTTTTAATAAACGTTTTTAAATATAATTATAAATATATTTAGTTTATAGCTAGCGTTATTTATAGTAATCGGGTTAGTATAAGCTAATTTACGCTCGTAAAGTAGCTACTTAGCTATAGTAATCTTATTAAAAGTTAGTATTAAATATATAAACTCCGTAGTACTACTTTTAATTTTATTAATAATATACTCTAAGTAGTACCCGTTAGTATTATAATTAGTATTCTTTAAGCGCTTCGTAATATACTAAAACTAGTAATCGAACTTAAAGTTAGTATTATTATTAATAAAAATAAGTACGTTAGGTATTTTCTAAGAGCTATAGGGGACGGGATAGGATAAGGCTAGAGTAGTTTTATAACTATCCTACGTCTTTAAGCGTACTAATTATTACTCTAGGGTACTAAAAATAATAATATTTTAAATAAAACTAGTTTAAGAGCCGTTTTTTAATTACTCTAATCTCTTAGTTATAGTTATATTATTAGTATAAGCTTAAGTAAAGGCTTTTTTTATAATATAAAGCTTTATAATAGTAATACGTATAAAGTTAAAGTTCTTATAAGTTATTATATATAAGCGCTTAGTATTATTACTTAGCTAGTTAATAATAAAAGCTAGGACCTACTCTAGTTAGTACTAAGTAATACGTATTTTTAACTATTATTTAATTTATTTAAATAAGGTCTTTCTATTATTTTTAAAATATAGCTCCTAAATAAGGTCGAGGTTAATACTCTACTTAGTATTCTTTTTAAAGAGGATATTATTATAAATATAAATAAGTAAAATAAGCTAATTAGCTACGTTATTAAAGTATATTAAGTAATTAGCTTAAGTAATAGAGGGTAAAAAGCGCTCTATTAGCTAGTTAAATAGCATAACCTCGGGGTTAATAACTAGGAGCTTAGTACTTTTATTAAGGCTTAGGACGCTTTATTAAAACTTATAAAAGTAGCGATTTTATTAAAAATTATTAATATAAAAAGAGACCTAGCCTCCTTAGCTATATCTTCTAATTATTATATTTAGTAAAGGGGGTATGCGTTTAGGGAGTATTAATTATACTACTTATATATAATTAATTTAGTTAGCTATTACTTAGCTTTTTTATATACTTTTTTAATAGGGGTAACTAGTTAGTATAATAAGTAGTTAATTAATTAAGATATTATTATTCTATTTTTAAAAAATAGTTAATTAAGTAATATTAAGTAATATTATAAAAAGAAACTTAAAGTAAGTTAAAACGCTACTATATTAGCCTAATTAACTAAAGACTTAATATAAAGAGAGAAAAAATAGAATAATAGGCAGAAGCTAGCGAGCTAGCCCTTTAGGCCTAGCGGTCTAGCTCGTTACGTAACTATAGGGAGCTCAGCCTCGTAGCTTAAGGCTGAGCCACGGGGCCTACAGGGCCCTAATGCCCACTACCGTAACAAGCGTACGTATATTTACACTAAAATTAAAAAAGATTTTAATTACTACTAAGCTATATTTTATAAAATCTTTAATCTTACGTAGCTACGAATAATCTTATACCTCGAAACTATTTACTTACCCTTTTATAAATAATTTTATACTTATTACGTTAGTTATTTATAAAATTATAGTTTTAAAGTTACGTTATATATAAAGTTTATTTATTACGAGTTAAAGTCGTACTTACGTAATTAGCTCTCTAATTTTTATAATTTTTAACTTATTATTTATAATAAATTCGGGATACAACCGGCAATAGGACGCCAATAACTTAGTAACTAGTACACGGATTATATTATAAAAGAACTTTTTAAAAAACAGAGCTTATATAAAAGACTCTATAAGCTTTAGTTTTATAATATAACTATACTTATATTATAACCTTGCTAATTAAGTACTTATAACCTAATCTCTTATAATTCTAAAACTTTTATTTTTATAAAGTAATTAATATAAATAATAATAAATTATAAAAACGAACGGAACGTTAACGAAGTAACGCTTAGTTATTAATAAAGAGCTATTAGTATTAACGAGCTATAACTATTTAAAATTAATTACTTAACCCTATTTTATCTAGGGGAACGAGCTTATTATAAAGTAAGTCCTACCTAAACGTTAGTATTTATAAAAGAGCTAAATAAAGAAAATAATTAAAATAAATTACCCTTATAGGCTAGTTACCCCGTTAATACCCCGAGGACCTTATTTATTATAAACGGGGCGTTTATTAGTAACTAATTACTAAATATATAAGGTCTAAGCGTATATAAAAGTATAAATAATATTAAGATAGCTAGCTTAATAAACCCTATAAGCTTAATAATAACTTATTTTTATAAAATAATAAAGATAATAATTAAAAACTAAAACTAAAAACGGCGTTAATATAAAGAGCTTATTTAATAGCTTACTAAGTAGTTAGTAACGTATCTAAGTTAATAAAAATATAAAAAGCCTCTTTTTTATAACTATAAATTAATTAAAGAAGAGTTTATAAGTACCTAAGTAGTAGACTAGATTACTACTATAGAAGTAAGTAATAATTTTTATATAGAAAGTACTATAGAATAGTATATTAAATAGGCCCTATTTAAAATATCCTTATTATTATAAACGTAATAATATAATTATAAAAAGAGCCTCTAGGATCCCCTCTCTTAGGGCGACTTTTTAATATTTATTTATTAATAATACGTAAACCCCGAGATATAAAAATAAGAATACTATAAAGAGCTAAGAATAAAGAGGTTAAAAGAGGGTTAGACCCTTACTTAGTTCTTTATTAAATAATTAGTAATTTATTATAACCTAAGTATAAAAAATATAAAAAACTCGAAGGTAGAAGTATATTAGTTCTTTTTTAAATTATTATTTTAGCTATAAAACGACTTAATTTATTATAAAGTCTTAATTAAGAGAGTACGTAATATAGTTTACGAGGTTAATAAATTATAGTTATTAAATTAATAAAAGGGTAGTAACTAGTTATAAAAGGATAATAAGAAGAGGCTATATTTATTATTAAAATAACTATATTAAATATTCCCTTTTTATAAAAAAAAGAGTAGGGAGAGCTCTAAGGGGCTAGGCTCTAAAGATTTATTAAAAGTAATATTATAAAAGCTATATAATAAAAGTACTTATACTGAGTTATTATAAAAGCGTTATAATAGTAATATTAAGTACTTTATATATAATAAGTTAGGCTATATATTTAATAAGTATTAAAAAAATAAGTTAGGAAGTAGGAGTAATAATAAGCTAACGTACCCCTAATTAAAGTTAATATTAGTAACTATTTAACGGGTTACTACTGAGCCGAGAGTTATAGAGGTCGACTTTTTAAAAAATAAATAAATATAGGTAATATACTTAATATATTTATACTAAGTATTAAGAGGGTATTAATAAGAATAATTATAAAAGGTAGAGTAATAGTTCTATAAGGGGTTATTAAAAAGCTAATAAAAGTTAATATAAATATATACTCTAAAATAAATATTATTAGTACTAGGCTCGTAACTTACTTAGGGTTAACCTTAGCTATTACTATAGCCCCTTTATTAAGGGACTTCTAAGGTAAAACTTTAAGCTAAAAGAAGGCCTATTAATTAACGCTCTTTTTTATTAATTACTATAAGTAGCTAAAGAAGATTTAATAACTATTTATTATAGTTAATAAGGATAAAAAAATAATAGACTTCTTATTATTACGGCTATTAATAAGCTAAGAGGGTATTTATATTAATATTATAATAAATATATAGTTATATAAGCCTATCTCTATTATTAAACTAAAGGTAATAGCTTATAATATTATTAAGAATTATAAAAGGGTTTATATATTATATATTATTATTATAAGAAGTATTATAGGGATAATAAAGACTAAACTATAAGGGGGTCTATTATTAGAACTTTAATTAGAAATAAAAACGTTCGATAAGTAGTTAGTAAAAGGACCGTAGTTATATAGTAAAATAAAATACTTAATTAACTTAGTTCTAAGTACTAAACTACCGTATAGCCCTATTTATTTACTAAGTAAGAAATAACTTAATAAGCTTTGCGTATATATTATTAAAAACTTAGTAAATAGTCGTATTATACCCTTAGTTAATAAGGCTAGGGTACTAATCCTCTTTATATTAAAAAAGGATAGTACGCTATGCCTCTATATAAACTATTATAAATTAAATAAAATAACTATAAAAAATCAATACTTATTACTATTTATTAGCGAGCTCTTAAATAGGCTTCATAGAGTAAAATAGATTTTAAAAATAAATATTAAGGATACTTATTATTATATTTAGATTAAAAAAGAAAACTAATAAAAAATAGCATTCTAAAGCTAATATAGCTACTTTAAATATATTATTATACCCTTTAAACTAACGAACGTACTTATAACGTTCTAAGTATATATTTACTAAACGCTTACTAACTTACTAAATACTTATTATATAGTATATATAAATAATTTAATAATTTACTTAATAATAAGGGAGTAGTATATAGAGGATATTAAAAAGGTCCTCTAATATTTATAGTTATATAGGCTTTTTACTAAACTATTAAAGTACTTATTTTATTAAAAAAGGGTCGAATTCTTAGGTTATATTATTATATTAAAAGGAATTAAGATTAACTTATTATAAGTACGAACGATTACTAATTAAAAGGCGCTAGAGTTTATTAAGGATATTTAAGTATTTTTAGGGTTTTATAACTTCTATTAGAAGTTTATTACTAAATACTTAGGTATTATTGTATTAATAATAATATTATTAAAAATAAAAAAGGGGTAAATAAAGGATTTTTAGTAAACTAAGGAAGTAAATAAGGTATTTAATTAGTTAAAAGTCGCTTTTATTTTAATAACCGTACTTATATATTAAAATTTATAACGTATTATATAAGTAAAAACCGACGCTTTAGTTAAAGTTATTATAGTAATTTTATTATAATAAGTTAATAAAGAATAGCAACCCGTTACTTATTAATTATAAAAGCTCTTAGATATAAAATAGTAATAGGCTATAGGTTAATAAGAACTATTTATTATAGTAAAAGGGTTAGAGTACTAGGCTTATTACTTTTAAGGCTTTTTATAAAAGTTTATAGTTTTAATAAATTACTAAGTACTTAAGGGAGTAATTAGCGCACTAATATAGGACCTTTAGGAAAGGCTTACGAAGTAAGTATATAAACTATTAATATTTAACTTTAACTTAGAATATAAGCTAAGGAAAATAAACTTAGTAAACGGTTTATTTAAAAAGCTAAATTATATAGAGGGGGAAGTATTTTATAAAGACGTCCTCTTTACGCTAGTTTAAAAGCTATATCTTATTAATAAACTACTACCTAACGTTTAATAAAAGATAATTAGTTTAAAAGGGAAAAATAATATTATTAAAGTATATATTTAAGTAATTAAGGCCTTCTTTTATAATCTTAACTAGATATTAACTAGTTTTAGGAATAGGGAATCCTCTCCCCTATATTAATAGCGTACTATAGGGCGCACTAATAAAGTAATAATAATTACTACTATAATAACTTAAAATAAAAAAATAAAAAAGTTATTAGTAAATGCTTATTAATAGTTTAATAAAAATAAAAAAGAGTTAAATAAAGCTAGGGTTATTATATTAGAATAATATATCCTACGTTTTATTATAAAGGAGCTTATAAAGGGCAAAACGGTATTTACTTCTTATTTTTTATTAAAAACTAAGGAGCTTATTAAAAGATTATAAACTAAAAACGAGTTCTATATATTATAATTAATAAGAGTTTATACTATAGTTAATAAGCTAAGAGTATATTTATTTAATAAATAAAGTATACTATTTTTTAAAAAAAAACTTATTATTCTTTAAGTAAAGTCTCTTTAAATAGAGATTTTTTATTAATATTACGACGACTATAGGGTAGGTTATATAAAAGCTATAAAAACTCTTAAGCTAATTTAAAAGAAGTTTTATTAAAAAAATATTTAATAAGATATTTAAGAATATATTAAGAACTATGAGTATTATTTAGGAGTTATAACCCTAAGATATAAGCTATATAGGTAGCTATAGTTACTACTATTACCCTCATATTTATTTTAAGAAATATTTATAAATTTTATTATAAGGTTATTACTAAGCGCTCGTAGTAACGGTACTAAGTATAACTATATTTTAGTTATTATTTATTATATAATAAAGTTTATAAAGTTCTTATTTACTATTAAAATACTTAATATAATATAAATAGTAAGTATTTTATATAAAGAGGTCGAATATAAGTTCGGTATATTAAAAAGTATTATTATAAATAAAAATAAGCTCTTTATAAGCGTATTCTAAGAGGAGTTTATTAAAGAATAAGTAATATATTACTAACTATTTACTATATATTACTTATAAACGGATAGCTAAACGGAGCGGACTTATTAAATATTAAAAAAGTATCTAAGGATTTATACTAAGGGCTTACTAAATAAGTAAGTAGCGTAGTTAAAAAAGGCTAAGTTTATATATAATAATAGCTTATACTTTATTATAAAAGTATCCTTATATATAGTACTATATAGCTACTATTTTAAATACGTTAAATACGTACTTAATTATAAAACTATAATCTAGGGAGTTTATAAAAGGGTTTAGAAAATTAATAAAATTAAGGCCTAGGCTACGTAAACCTAGGTATAAGCCTCTAAAAGCTAAGTAATTTATTATAATAAAAAATATACCCTAAAAAAGTTTAATTATAAAGAGGTCGTTAGCTTATTAATAAAGAATATACGTTTTAAAAATAATAAACTAATACCGAGATATATTAAAATAATAATAGCTAAAAAGGTAAGTAAATAGGCTTATTAAATATACTTACTAGAGTAGTATTAAAGAATATATAATATTTTTTTAGTTTTTTAGCTCGAACTATAAAAAAATTACTAAATAATTAATAACTAAATAGTAAGTCTCTTAGAGTTAGAGAATAAGTAAGATATTTAAAAAGTTAAAAAAATTATTATAAAGTAAAGCAAAAGAGGAAACTTATGTTATTTTATTAAATAAGCTAGGTAGCTTATAGAATATAATACGTAAGAGCTTATTAAATATTTTAAAAGTATAATAAAAATAATTAAGAAATTTAAATATTATAAAAAAAGATATATATAAAATAGGATAATAAACGTTAAGTTCGTAGCGAAAGGTTATTAAAAATAAGTTAATTAATAATACTTTATAGAACCCTTTTTATCTAGCTTAGCGTAACTTTTAAAAAAAAAATATAATATTATAACCTTTAATAATATATTATTAAAGAATTACTAAGATCTAACTATATAGGGGGAGTAACTTATATAATATTAGTAATAATAATAATAACTTTAGTATATATTTTTAAAATATAATAGTTAATAATAATACTACGCTTAGTAAGCGAGAAGTAGGGAGGCTTTATATATATATTAAGTTAATTATTTAGAATAAGGCTATTAATTTTATTAATATTATAATAAGTAAGAGGAAGGCAGTCGAAGTTATATAAGTTATTATATATAGTAATAGTAGTAGTTTATAAAGCGTTCACTACTTAGTTATTATTAGGAGCTATAATAAAAGATATAATAAGAGCTATAATAAGAGGTATAACGGGAGCTATAATAGGAGCTATAATAAGAGGTATAATAAAAAGTAAAATAGGGGGCGTAATACTGTTATTATTACTAATAAGTTAGTAATAGTAGATATTATTTAAAGCGACGCTCTTATTCTCTAAGTCGAGCTAAGGGGCCTTAGTAACGTTAATATTTATAAAAAACTTATTAATATTAAATTACTAACTATAACCCGTAACTTTAACTTTAATTATAATAATAGTTTTATTAAACTATTATAGAGCCTTTACTTAGAGTAAGAGTAGTATAATATTAGTTTTATTAAGATTTAAAATAATATAACTAAGGGCTAAGGAACCCTTATTTATATTAAAAAGAGTAGTGCGGATAGGGGTTAATAAGTTATTAATATTAAAGTAGTAGTGCTTATTATAATACTAAAAAGGAGAGTTTTTTAAATTATTAAAGAGCTTTTTAAAGTTATTATCCTCGTATTAGGACTTATTAAACTTAAACTTAAAGTTATTTTACTTATTTTTATTACTAAGAATATAGTTAGTAATAAGAGTATACTTTTTAATAGGAGTCTAAGTCTTAAGACTATAAGAAATAGGGGTAGTACTATATATAATAATAATATAAATAAGTACTTTATTTACTAAGTACTTAGTAATACGCTTATAAAAAGTAGGGAAATTAGGAAACTCCTAGATATATATAATAATAACGCCCTAGGGAGTCTCTTTATAATACTAAGCTAGAGTATTAAGATTATTTTATAAAATAGTTATATAACTATTATTACGAAAGTAAGCTAACTAGAGGTAATTAAGGTAAGAGATAATCTTAACTTAGTTATTAGTATTAATAATACTAACTTAAAAAGAAAAAAAAAATCTAAGTTAATAAGAGGAAATATTTATTAAACGATTATTAACGACTTATTATAATCGAGATTAATAAGTTTAAATACTCGTAGTTAGTAATAAGTTCTTAAAAAGTAGCTTATTTAAAGTAGACCTTTTTCTTTTTATTACTTATTAATAAGTTAGTAATATAAATAGCGACTTTTTTTTATATATTAGTAATATAGCTAAAAGTATAAAAAACGTAGCTACGCTTATAGGAATTAAGGTTACTTTATACCTTAGTATTATAGAACTTTATAAAAATATTCTAAGTAAACTAAGCGGCGCTATATAGCTCCTTAAGAACTTAAAAAATATTATTAGCTAAATACTTTAATAACGGATTAGTAAGGACTCGACGATTTATAATAAAATACTTTTTCTTATTAACTTAATAAATAATATACTTAGTAACGTAAGTACTAGCGATATAAATAAGCTTATTAATATTATAATATATATTAGCTAAGTAGTATATATAAAGAGTACTATTATAGAGACTATAAAAGCCTTTTTTAGGATTATACTTTATATTAAGTATATCCTAAATATACGAAATAATAAATATTTTAGTAAATACTTAGTAATAGTATAATAAGAGAATTATAATTAAGAAACGATACGGAATTAGAATATTATAAAAAGAAAAAGTGTAGTTATATAAAAAAGAATTTATAGAATAGTTACTAAATAGAAAGGAGGAAGAAAAAAGTAAATACGTAACTAGTAATAGGAGAAAATTTTTTATTTTATTTAATAGCTTAATAATAATAATAACTACGAGGTTAAGTAGGCCTTTATATATTATAACAGTTAGAATACTTTACTATAAATACGTATTACTAACTTAGTAATTAGTTAGCGCGCTATTACTAAATAATAATAATAAAGTACCCGTTAGATAATAAAATAGGAGTAATGCCTTATTCTTAAGTAAAAAAGGATATTATTAACGCCTTAAGGAATTTATTATAAATAATAATATTAATAGCTTTATTATTAGCGTTAAAAAAAGATATTACGTAATAACTTTAAGGACTAAAATTACGTAAGGGGGGAGTAATTATAATAAATTTAGGATATAATTAGTAATAGGACGCCGATAACTTAGTAATTAGTATATAAATTATATTATAAAAAAACTTTTTAAGAAGTAGAGCTTATATAAAGGACTTTATAAACTTTAGTTTTATAATATAGCTATACTTATATTATAGCCTTATTAGTTAAGTATTTATAGCCTAATCTCTTATATTATTATTAAAATAGTTTATATAAAAGAACTATAATTCGAAGAGGAAGTAAGTAAATAAAAATATCGTATTAAAATAGACTATAATAATATACTAATAATAAGGAATTTTTTATTAATAATCTTTTTTTAAGTACTTAATTAAATCTAATATTAATTACGTACTACTAATAAGGTCTTTTATAACTAGTCTTATATAAAGCGCCTACCTCCCTATACTAGTACCTTTTTAAATTAATAGGGCCTATTATACTACTATAACCTCCTTAACTGTCTAGAGTTAAGTAACCTAGCTTAGTTACTTATAAAAAACGACGTTAACTATTACTAATAATTAAATTAGGATTTAGTACGTTAGTATTAATCCTTTTATTAAAAAAACGTTAACTAACCTTTTTTATCTTATTCTAACTTATAATTATTACTCTTTATAAAGCTACTTATAAAGCTAACTTAAAAGTAATTAAGTTACGTATTAATTATTAATAATCTACCCCGATTATTATTAATAATAATACCCTCTATAATAAGCCTACTATACCCTTTTAAAATTAGAATATTACCCTTAGTTTATATAATAATTTTACTTTAAGAGAGCCCTCTATTTTTAAATATAACTTATTATTATATTAAAGTACTACTCCTACCCCTATGCTAGTCCCTACGTAATTATAAAAAAAATAAAAAACTATTACTAAGGCTATTAATAAGTAATTAGCTAGTATACTATAAAATACTATTACTTCTATTATTAATACCTAATTTAACTTATAGCTTAGTAAGTTAATTACTAAAATAGTAAGGCTTTAGTAGCCTTAACTACTACTATAGTACTCTTTTTAATAATTTTATTACCCTTATAATATACCCTTTTTATTAAATTAATAATAATATTACTACTTTATAACCTTATTAATACCTCTACTATAGCTATAATTAAAGTAATTAGGTTAATAATATAGTAAGTAGTAGGGGGGTAATTAATAGAATTAGCCTAGCCCGAGCCTAAGTAAGTAATAATAGTAATTTTAATATTATAATAGTTAATTTAATAAATAATTATATATTAAATAGTTATAAACTCGTAATTATTAATATAATAATTTCTATAGTAGTATCGCTACTAAAATTTATATTAAGGCTATACTACCCTAGTTTTTACTAAATATAGCCTAGTATGGGTGCGGGATAGCTTTTGCGTGGGTGCGGAATAGCCTTACTCGTTAGATGGCCCTGCTGGTATAAGGTTGAGTGACCTGCCATTTCGTCTCCCCCCTTGAGACATTTCGATCGTTTCTTTTGTCGTCTTTTGGATCTCAGCATCTCTTCTTAATATCGACATTAGCAATGACGAGCTAGATCTCGCATTGGTCGACGGGTTATCTCCAAGTGCGAGCCACCGGTGGCGTACGAATCGATATCACAGCAATAATCCAACATCTTACCTCGAAACATCGACGTCTCTCACTCAATCTCTCTCAACTCATACAAACAACTCATCAAACGCCGCTCAGAACCGCTCTTCACCAACTCAACCAACAATGTACTCATAAATAAACACATCTCGCATCAAATCCAGCCCCTACGGCAAACCGCTCCTGAACGCAAATATGCCGCCCCGGGCCACCGGCAACCTCCCCTCCCTGGTTGACCGCTCCATCATCCCTTATGTCTCCAACTCAGCCTCTACCTCTGCCTCAGCAGCAGCAGCAGCGACAACAACCATAGCAGCAAACACCACGATCCCGCCCTGGCTCATCCTTCCGAGACCCGACCCGAACGAGTGGAATGTCGCCTCCGTCGTGCCCGTGGCGGTCCTCTCGGCCGTTGTGGCCACCGCTTTTGTTGCTATGCGCTTCTACACCCGCGCCAGGATCCTGCGCTCCGTCAAGTGGGAAGACTGGACCATCCTTGCCTCTCTCATCTTTGCCATCGCCACCAGTGGAGGCATGATCACTCGTAAGTAGAACTTACTGTCAGTAGAGGAACGAAAACAGAACTAACACCCAACAGAACTCAACTTTGGCCTCGGCCAACATCTCTACTACTCCTATCCCTCCTTCGCCGCCTACATCGAAGCAGGCATATTCACAAATCTCTTCTACTCCGTCAGCCTCACCCTGACCAAGATCTCCATCCTCCTTCTCTACATCCGCATCCTCACCTACGACTCCATCCGTCTCCTCGGCAAGATCCTCCTCGGCGTCGTCGTCCTCTCCCACGCCTGGATCATCGCCAGCATCCTCACCACCTGCGTGCCACTCCACTCCGCCTGGGACTACGACCCTCTTAACCCGCCCGTCTACTGCCACCCCATCTCCGTCTTCTGGGGCAACGCCTGCCTTCACCTGGCCACCGACTTTCTCATCTTCCTCCTACCTCTGCCCGTCATCCACACCATGCGTCTCCCCCGCCGGCAGAAGACAGGGTTATACATCGTCTTCTGCCTCGCGTTTCTCGTCTGCGCAATCTCAATAGTTCGTCTCGTCCGTCTTTTCCACACAGACGAGACCCCCCTTCAAGTAATGGACGTAACCTGGTCCGCCGTCCGCATCGCAAACTTGACCTGCGTCGAGGTCCACGCTGCCATCGTAACAGCCTGCCTCACCACCCTCAAGCCTCTACTTTGCCGCCTCTTCCCCCGCTTCATGGCCTCTGCTACCGGCGGCAACACCACCGGGGGCGGTATCATGTACAGCTCCTACAGCGCCTACGCCGCGGCAGCGGCAGACGCTGCCCGCCGCGAGGAGTGGGAAAAGAACTTCTCCCACGGCGACCCGGAGATGCACTACCAGCGTCCCCTGACCATCGGCACCAAATCGAACCGCCCACGCGTGCAGAGGGACACCTTTGCCAGCCTAGACGACCTCAAGTTCTCCCCCTACGAAGAGGCGACAGAGCATGAGGAGCACATCGACGTGTTGACGGCGATGAAGCCGCCGGCGCGGAGCAGCGTTCGGGGCGACAGCCGAGGCAGCCGCGACGAGTTCCGGCTAGCGGAAGTCGATGCCGGCGCGCCGTTGCGGTGGCCGTCCACGCTCGTAAGGAAGTCGAGGCTTCAGCCGCCGCAGGGCGCAAAGACGCGCGGGTCGATGCTGCGGTACGCTCAGACCGTGCGGTCCATGCGCTTCAGCTCTGCGCCGATGCCCGAGAATCGGATTTAATGAATAACATGTATAACAAGGAAATGGCAAGGCGTTCATGGGGAGTGATGGGGAGGACATTTTGGCAGCGAATACTTTTTATGATTCGCCAGCACAACCACAGCCGACCAAGCAACAGAAAACCACTGAGCTGTCCTGCAGTACCAGCTTCACATATTTCAAATGGCGTTGGAACGGCAAAAAGAAACATGCGTGGGAGGGTATCGTGTGTTGTATACCCATTCGGCACAGAGCGCGGCTGTTCATAGTACTACGAATAATGACATTTTCCCAAAGCCATCAATCCACTTCCTTGTTTTGTGACGCCTTTCTTCGCCCGCAATCCTCTCATTGACTGACAATCTAGATTTTTCACTTTGAGGGATGTGTAAGTCAATCATGCACAGTCTTCCAAGACGGGCTGTATCTTGCTCACCTGCTTTTAAATCAAGCCCCCTTCCTCCACAGTCTCATTGGCATGACGACCTTTTCGTCTGCCTCATTTGATTATCCTTGCCGTCTGCTGGCACAGGATCTGAGCATTTTGGGTCTTCTAACAACCATTTGCTTAAGAGATGAGATCGGCCACGTTCATGGGCATCTCATCGATCTGGGTAGAGTAGTACACTATTATCGTAATTAGCATCTTAACGCTTGACAACTTGGAGACAAATACTCACACTCAATGTCCCGCAGAATGCGCACATCCTCGCTAGTAACGAAGTTGATGGCAACACCCTTACGTCCAAAGCGACCACTGCGACCGATACGGTGGATGTAGTTCTCACGGTTACTCGGCAGGTCGTAGTTAATGACCAAACTGACCTGCTGCACGTCGATACCACGCGCCCACACATCGGTAGAGATGAGCACACGGCTGTTGCCCTGGCGGAAGTCCTGCATAATGCTATCGCGCTCCTTTTGCGGCATGTCGCCGTGCATACTGCTGACGGTGAAGTTGGCCTCGCGCATCTTGTCCGTCAACCAGTCGACCTTTCTGCGGGTGTTGCAGAAAATAACGGCCTGGGTAATGGTCAGGGTGTCGTAAAGATCGCAAAGGGTATCAAACTTCCAGTCCTCCTTTTCGACGGCGATGAAGTACTGCTTCAATCCTTCGAGTGTCAACTCGTCACGCTTGACCAGGATACGAACGGGATCGGTCATAAACTTGGTCGTCATGTCGAGTACATCGTACGGGAGGGTAGCGCTGACGACGACGACCTGCGTCGCAGGGGGCAGGTATCGGTAGACGTCGTAGATCTGCTCGCGGAAACCGCGGTTGAGAAGCTCGTCGGCCTCGTCGAGAACGAGCATCTTGATGTGGCGTGTACGGAGATGACGGCGACGGATCATATCGGCGACACGGCCAGGGGTGCCGGAGACGATGTGCTGGCCGTAGTCGAGCTTGCGGATATCCTCGCCCACGTTGGTGCCACCGATGCAGGCGTGGCACTGGACGTTCATGTAGTCGCCGAGAGCCATGACGACAGACTGAATCTGGGTCGCGAGTTCGCGCGTCGGAGAGAGGACGAGGGCCTGGGTCTCGCGCACCGCCGTGTCGATAACCTGGAGCATGCTGATCGAGAAGGTGGCCGTCTTACCCGTACCGGACTGAGCCTGGGCGATGGTGTCGCGACCCTTGCAGACCTGAACAATGGCGCGGGACTGCACGGCCGAGGGGGATTCGTAGCCATAAGCGTAGATGCCGCGAAGGAGGTTCTCTGGAGACGGGACGTCAGTAAGCGCCGGTTCAATGGCATCAAGTGCAGTGATAATACTAGGCAGCCTTACCCTTGAGGGACATGGACTCAAAGGTCGGGTGGACCGTCACTTCCTTGGAGGTCGAAAACTCCATCCTCTCCTCCGCCTTGCGATCGATTCCGCTTCCTTCCGCCATGATGATGGTTTAATTCGGTGGTGTGGCGAGTGATGGTGCTGCTTAGACAATGTGTCGCGATGATGTGTGTGGTGGTGGTGGTGGATTTGCAGGCGGACGATGCAAGCAGATCGATGGAAATTTTAGAGGGGCGCGCTGAAGCTTCTACAGCGCGACTGCATGTCAGTGGCCACTGCCTGTATCTAGCGCTGGAAGCATGTCTTCCATCCACTGCAAGGGCCGGGACGGAAAATCACATCCGCCGACACTGTGAGAATCTTACTGGTCTTTCCACAGGGTATCAATTGTTCCACAGTGTGCTGAGTGCCCCGAGCAGCTTGCCATCGCAAAAAAACCCAAAGCTAACACGACCTTATTCGGTGGACCGCTCACCAGCAAACGTGCGTCCAGGAAGGCTGCGATATCGATTTTTCTAGAGCCTCGTCCTCTCAACCTCTACCGTGACCCCGAAATCGGCTACAGTCTAGCCCAGCTCAGCCCTCTTCCCCCCTTGGATATTCATCGCGCGCGACGGCGGCGAACGACGACACAATGGGCGTAATCGAAGAGCAGCGCTACCTCCACGAGGACCTCGAGCGCCTCGAGCAGGGCATTGCAGACCGCATCAGCGAAGAACCAAAACACATCCGCGACCGCCTGAACCGCGACCACGAAATCGGCCAGCTCCTCGACCAGATCCAATCCCAGTCCGTCAAGCTCCTCGACATCTACCGCGACGTCGACGGCTCGCGCAGCCGCGAGATCCAGACCATCGGCACCGGCGACCCCTTTGACGAGTTCTACAGCCAGCTCAAGACGGCGCGCGAGCACCACGCCAAATACCCAAACGAACAGGCCGAGAACTCGGAGGTGCGATACCGCGTCAAGAAGCCCGACGATGGCGACGTCATGCCCTACATTGTCGACCGCCTGTTTACTGGCGAGGAAGGCTTCGGCCGCTTCTTTGACCTGCACACCGCCCACGAGGCCTATCTCAACCTTCCCAACGTGAAGCGCCTGTCGTACCTGCAGTACCTCGAGGTCTTTGACAACTTCACGCCCGGGTACGGCGGCCTGAAGCGCGGCGACAAGCTGACGGATCAGTACTTCAAATACGTCGGCGAGCTGGCGTCGTACCTCGAGTCCTTTATGCGTCGCACGCGGCCGCTCGAGAACCTCGACAAGGTGTTTCTGGGATTCGATGGCGACTTTGAGGCGGCGTGGGAAAAGGACGAGGTCCCGGGCTGGCAAAAGGAGACAAGTGGCGGCGGCGCGAATGGTACCGCACGGGAGACCAGTTCAGCAGATGCCATCTGGTGCGACGACTGCGAAAAGGAGTTCAAGAACGAAAACGTCTACAAGTCACACATGACGGGCAGGAAGCACATCAAGGCCGCCGAAGCGAGGAAAGCGCGCCGCGAGGAAGAAGGGGAGGAGGAAACTATCGGCAGCAGCACGAACAAGGTATCAGCAACGAGGCTGAAGGAACGGGCCATCGCGGAGCGCGAGTACCGCGTCAAACGCCTCGCGGCAGCAATGAGCACGGAGCGCGGCGACACGCGCGTGAACGTCGAGCGCAGACAGGGCATGACGGAGCGCGAGCGCCAGCAGGAACTGGAAAACATACTGAACCTGTCGTACTCGGCGCCCGGCAGCGGCGTAGCGCACCACAACGGCGGCGGCGCGGACGGCGAAGACGACGACGAGGACGGTGAGGACGGCGAGGAGAAGATTTACAACCCGCTCAAACTGCCGCTCGCGTGGGACGGCAAGCCGATTCCCTTTTGGCTGTACCGTCTGCACGGGCTGGGCGTCGAGTTCCCCTGCGAGATTTGCGGCAACTTTGTCTACATGGGTCGGCGGGCGTTTGACAAGCACTTTAATGAGGCGCGGCACGTCCACGGCTTGCGATGTCTCGGTATTACGAATACCAGTCTGTTCCGTGACATCACGAGCATCGAGGAGGCGGTGAACCTGTGGGACAAGATCCAGCGGGAGGCCAAGAAGACCAAGGTCGACGAGGGGAGCGTGGTGCAGATGGAGGACGCCGAGGGAAATGTCATGCCTGAGAAGGTGTACTACGATTTGCAGAAGCAGGGTCTTTTATAAATATGGGGTCTCTGAAGAAGGAAGTGAAAGGGGCAAAGGAGATCAGATGGTCCGGCGTGGTGTACAAGTATTTCAAAGGACATGGAGACGCGTTGATGCCAAGACGCGCTACGGAGATTGTAAACTGTAGAAATCGAAAAGACTGACATCGAGGTTTACTTGGATGGGGGATAATCGTATTGCGGTGATGACAGTCATAGAAATGATATCTTTGAGGAACCTCATGAACAACGATTCTTGATGGCGGCCTGAGCCTTGGTTTGGCAAATTCTTCGAGACAAGTGCGCAACAAACGTGGATATACATCCAAATATCCCCAATATCAGCGGAACTAGAGACTTGCTTGCTAAAGACGGTTGTATTCATTTACTTGGAACTTGCACAATCTGCGTGTCATGGTATGCTAAACATCATCTTCAGACCTCACGCCAGAAGCTACCGTACAGGCAATGCTATGCTTGCAGCGCTTGACCTATCCTCCCAAAACGGCCTTTGTGGACCTATCTACTGAGCTTAAAATCAAGGATTGTGGAACAGATTTGATCAGCAGAGAATCACTGATGCAAGCGGAGGATGTGTGTATGGTTGACAAGTGAGCCATCCTTGGATGGCCACTGTATATATGGGTTGTTAGTCTATGTGGTATGGCCCGTTCTAAGGCATCTATCTCTTTGTACAGTACCGCCTGGGTGGTTTCTTTTCATCGCTCCGAAAACATTCGCTTTCCCCCAGTTGCCCCGTGTAACTTTTCTGTCTTCCCTTTGCGATCTTTTTTCCATGTTGACCGTGTGACCCAAATCCCTGAATAATTCCGTTCAGGCGATATCCAAATGCCGTTGCTGAAAATGACAAAAAACCCGCCTATAGTATCCAGGTGTCCCAAATACACAAAGGAAATGGAGCTCAATGGCTTCCGCCGCTTTTCATCCTCATTAAGTTCTTTCTTGTAATTCTTCCCCTGGTGTGTATAATGCTGGTGTCCGTTTGCCGGTACACGAAAAAAACAAAATTGTTGTTTATCCCTTGTGGGAATGTCTTTCATTCGTCTCCAATAATCGTGGATGATCGTCGAGGGTCTTAGAATCTAGTCCTCGAAGAGACCAGACATCTCCTCGAGAAGCTGGTCAGCGGTAGGACGCTCGGCGGCGTCCATGCGCATGATGCGGTTGATGAAGTGAGAAGCGGTGCGGAAGTCGAGAGGCTCAACCTTGCGGCCAACAGTCAGTGCCTTGGCAGCCATAGCCTTGCCGGGACGCGCCCGCTCAAGGTAGGTTTCGGGAATGGCACCGAAGCGTCGAGACTGTTGGCGAAGGACCTCAAAGATGTAGCTGCGGTCGTGATAGCGAGCGTTGGTAGGGCGGAAGGGGTTGTAGTCGCCACCATGGAGGAGAGCAATCATCATGGAGCCAAAGGCCCAGATATCGCTGGCAGTTCCCCAGGGAACCTCCATCAGCACTTCAGGGCTGGTCCAAATGGGAGCGCCGATGAGGAAACCCTTGGTGGCGACGTCAGAGTCAACGGAGTAGGAAGCTCCCAGGTCACCGATCTGAACGTCGGAGAATCGAAGATCGGGGTCGGCTTCAGAAGCCGAGGCGTAGTTGACGAGAATGTTGTCCGGCTTGATATCGGTGTGAACGTACCCATCCTTGTGGAGGGTGGAGAGGCCGCGAAGAACAGCGCGGGCAACGAAGCGAATCTCGCGGTTGGTCAAGGGCTTCTTGATGGTAGCGTTCAAAAGATGGTCGTCCATGTGCTGGAGCACAATCATCGGGGCATCTTGCTGGATCTCGTCGATAACGGGGCGGAGGAAAGGGTTGCCCTGGAACTTGCGGAGAACGTTGTGCTCGTTCTGGGCTCCGGAGATGCCCTGAACACCCTTGACGATGGACTTGTTGCCCATGGGGTTACTGTTGATGCTGTTAGTATAATGCTTCTCTCTGAACGATGCTGGATTATAGTAAGCTTACGTTGCGATCCAAACGCCCTCACGGATCTTCTTCTGGATGGTGTATCGGCTGGCGTTGCCGAGCAAGATCTGGCCGATCTCGAGGGACGGGGTCCCGAAGGCGGAAGTGAGACCTCTGGGGATCATTGTGTTGGTGTGTGTGCGTGTGTGGGTTGAGAGAATGAATCTCTGTCCAAAAGTTGCTGCGATAAGATAGTCTTCGGCGGGTTCACGTCGTCGAAGTTGACTTTATGTGACAGCTTGCAGAGGCTGTCGAAGAAGAACCAGGTCGATAATGGTCATTAGGTGATATATGCCCGATCGAAGGTTGTGGAGAAAGCGTCTAGCACGAGATTCCAGTCATCAGGGTGGAATTCTTGTCTAGACAAAAGCCGGTTGAGGTGTCTAAGATGGGCGTAATCGATGGTCTCGAATCGATGTCGAAGTAGGTCGAGTTGGTTGTCGGAGTGAGAGTGACAGAATCGAGGCAAGCTGAGTCGGAGGAGCAACGCTTCTTTAACGGGCAGTCGGGTACTTTCAGGCGGTACCTTGGAATAAAAAGCCAAGACAACCACCTCAAGGGCAAGCCGCAGACCGCAGGGCAGGGGGCGTGGCGTGGCGTGGGAAGAAGTGGGTGGTGTGTGATGGAAGTGGTGGGGGCGTGTTGATGTGAGAAGACCGGGACCCCCACCACTCTGCATACACAGTACATGAAGGTGAGGTATCACCCCCCCCCCCCCCCTAAGAAGCAAGCTTATTAGCAGCAACTAGCACTTTTACTTCCGACTCTCTCACTGGTAACCTGTGTGCCTGTCACTGTCACACTGTTCCTCTCTCGTTCTCTCTCGTCTTTCTCGGTGTGTGTGTGGCACACGGATCACCCAAGTCCCTTCAGCGGCTTTCTCCCAAACCGTTCCAGTGAGTGGAAGGGAAGCAAAGACGAAAAGAGTCCAGACTTCTGATTGCAGCGGGATGTGCGAGCCGGACTTGGCAGCGAGCAGCAGGGGTGGCAAGGTACGTACTAATATTCGTATTCTAAGTACCTTGTTATTAGAGAAAGTTAATTCTTTCTAAGTTATAAGTATAAGAATATAGTTTTAATAAAATAATATAGTATTTATTTAATACTTAAATTAAAATACTTTTTTAAACTCGTTATAAAAAAAAGATAATTATATTATTAATTACTTATTATTAAAGTTTATAATTAATATTATAGTTTTAATTATAATAGTTTTATTTATAATAAATAAAAAGTTTAATTATAAGTCCTTTAAAAACCTCTTTTTAAAAGCTATAAGAGCTTCTAAGTATATTAAATTAAAATACTTATTAAAATATTAATAACTAAATTAATTTCATAATAATAGCTTTAATAAAAAAATTAAAAAACGAATTAAAAAATAATATTAGAATTTTTATTAATATTAAGTACGATTTACGAAGTATAATAACGTAATTATAAAGTATTAATAATATATTTTATATTAAAAAAACTATTATTAATATTAATAAAATAAATAGGGCCGTATTAATATAATACCTTAGTTTTTTTTATAATTTAAAAACTATAGCCTTAAATAATATTAAAAGTTTATTAAAAAGCTTTTTTAAATATTTTAATATATTTATTATTATTTTTATAATAATAAAACTCTTAATATTTATATATAAATATAAGTTACTTATTTTTAAATAATGATACTAATTTATTAATAAGTTATTAAAACTACGATTTTAATAATTTTTTAATAAGGGAGAGGGTAGAATAGAGGAAAAAATAAGTAATTTATAAAAAAGGTTAAGGTTAAATAGTACGGAATTCAAGGGCAGGGTAGCGTCTATATATACTGCGGCAATCCTCTAGTAATGCAAAACGATGGAGTTAAATAGTGTAATATTCGTGTTCACTATTCGAACACAGTATTTTAAGTAGAGATTCATCTCAGATGGTGTTTGACAAGACGAGACGAGGGACAGTCTCGCGGGAAATAGAAAAGATACATCTCTCTCTATAGTCTTGACTCTTGACTCCTCTCGCTCAGATCACACACAGACAGACGGACAGGTGAATGTGCCGGCTGGGCATCGAGGGCCTCGAGGGCTGGAAATAGGACTTTAGCAGCTGCCACCATCTCACCACGCTCACCTTACTCTTACTATTCGTAACAAAGCTAGCTATGCGTGCCACGGGTCGAGCGCGGCGGCGGTGAGGCAAATGAGTTCGCTCCAACTCTTCCTAGTTTCAACTTTCAGTGAGCCAGGGGGGAGCACTCACCCAGGTCCAGAATAATCACGGCACCTCCACCCACCATTTCATGGAAGGAAAAAAAGATTTTTCTTAGTGCGACGGCACACTCACCTTATCCGCCTGCCGCCTGCTTCATCCACCCCCACGGGTCGTCTCCTCTCCTAGGGTAAACGTGCATGGTTGAGGGGGGCCGGACTGTGTACCTACTGAATGCTGGTGGAGGGTGGCCTATCGGTCTGTCGGTCTGTCGGTCTATCGCCATAGAACGTGCAGCGGCCGTGGACAGTAGACTGCGGTCTAGATCACTCCTGGTGCTAAGTCGTTCCCTCTCGGCGCGTCGACAGCTTCTAGATAGACAAAACGATGCCTAGTCCCAAGCTGTTCTGTGTGCCCAGCAATCGACAGAGACCAACAGAGACTGAGGGTAACCCAGGAGGGAAGGTCATCTGCGTGCGGCTTCTGGATCGCAGGTCTAGGACAGGGAATTTTTGGCGTCTCGAACAGCGATGGTGACAGTCCTTCTCCAGCCAGATCCAGTGTGCTCCATGATTGACCTTGGAACCCTTGGCCTAAGGTAGGGATCGGCAAGGATGGACCGTATTTGGAGGCGCTCCCAAATCCCATTATAGGGGTCCCCTCCTCCGGCCCAGGTACGCGCCCACACCCCTCTAGGTTGCGAGTGCTGACTGGCTTTCTTTGCAATCCACAAGGACACCCTCAGTGACCATCGGTGTGTCCAGGTGGTGAATTGGTTGGCTGGCATGTCGCTGCCACCGAAGGGCCGGATACATGTGTCTGCATCCGTTGCCTGCCTGCCCAGGTGGCCTGGTGGTATTTCAGCATGACCAGACGTCTTCGGCGCACGCGGAGCTTAGAGAGCATCCGGCCTCTATTGTCACGCAACTGCAGGTAATTGCCCGTTCGAAGGGTGGTGTGCTTGTCTGGTGCTTCCTTTGCTGCCGCGTCGTCTCTGAATCAATCGGGTTCGGCTATCAACTGTCACAATGGTGTGCTGCAGTGCTGCACACCAACTGCAGGCTGACTGCCTTAACGGTGCGAATAGGCGGGTGATCTGAAGTGTCAGAAGGTAGGTTGTTGACTGATTAACTTCCAAAGTTAGAGATGAGGTGTGGGTAGCAAGCCGCACGCCGCACACCGCACGCCGTAACCCGTATTCCACTACCCAAGCCATCCCAACGCCTCCAACGCCGTGGTCGGCAGGCCCAAAGCCGTAAAGCCGCAAGCGTTACGCCAGTCAGTTGAGGAAGCTGATGGCTTTCTGGCCGTACAGTCGATGGGCTTTTGCCAGGGAAACAAGCTGACGAGTGTTGTTTGGTGGCTGTTTGTTCGGCTCTCATAGCTTCGAAGCAGTGAGCCTGCTGGCTTGGATGCTTCAATGCTTGGCTGCAGCTGTGGTCTACACTCGCGCATGCATTCCTTACACAGAAGGCCTGATCGCTCGCAGCAGCGGAGCACAAGGGGGAGGAAGCTTTGTCATGTCTCGGAAACTCGGTCAAGACTCTCGAAGGCACAGTCGAAAACGTGGGGTGCGAGGAATGGCACTGGTGATCCAGCATACAGTGTGACTGTGTACACCTATCCCGGGGTCCCATACGTTAGCTCGTGAAATGGTAGCCGACTTTACCAAATCTAGTAGCAGCCCTGCAAAGTCACTTTTCTGATTTTTATATATAAAATAAAAAGAGATTTTAGGATAAGTACTTTAAAATATTGCCTTGAGATTTTTTAAAAAATATTTTATGTATATAGTTAAGGTAAAAGTTGGTGGTAAAAAGTAGGGAGAAATGGTAGAAATAGGTAGAAGGTTCGATAGTGAGGAGTTTAAAGTACTATCTCCGGATTAGCCATAGAATTTAGGTAGAAAGGATAGAACCTGTACTTATTGGCCACCCTCCCTGTCAATTCACTGCGCTAACGTATGGGACCCCGGGATAGGTGTATTACTGCTGCTCGCTCCCGAGTCGGAAATAGGCGAACGTGGCAGACCTCATCGGATCAGCGAGGGCAGAGGGACCAGCGTCAACCCACGCGTGCCACGGGCATTGTGTGCCAATCGAAGACGCCAATTGATGGGCATTCTGTGGATTTGTGACGGCGGATGCGGGTTGAGCGGCGATTATGTCTCGAGTCGTAGGGCAGGAGGCGAACTGATGTGCGCTGGGAACGACTGAACAGGACACTCCGTACGTAGTTTGTCTCCGTACGGCTCTAGTGCCAGCTCCAGTGCCACTCCGTGTATCTGGAAGCCTCCATCGGTGCCTTTTGGTTTTTTGTTGAAGCAGGGAATCTTTGCTCGGGCATCTGGGGTGCGTGGCTCCTTGACCTCTGGAGCTGCACAACTGCAGCCGACAGTCGCAGGTCGGTCAATCAACTGCTCGATTTCTCTTCTGTCGCACAGGCTGTGTCACTGCACTGACGCAGCTCTTGGGTATGGCCGAGTGTTGTGCGAGGTACTAATTGGCACAGCCAACGAGGTTCTGATGGATACGTGAGTACCTGAAATCCACAGTATACGAATGTGGCTCGGTAATCAACGTAGGATGCGTAACTCTTCGTAATGGCAGGTGATCTATGCTCTTGTCAGCATCAGTGAGATCCCGTGCCCTCGATTCGTCTCGATTCCCATTTCATTTGAACACCTTGGCCATCTGAGAAAGCATTTGGTCTCTCGAGTGACACTTGGTAGCCAGGCGTGCCCAGGCAGAAGATTGGTGGTTCTGTGAGTAATAACAAGTAAATAGCGGTATGAAGGGGGTTTGCTCGTGTTGAAACCGGTATCTTCAGGCACGCATCCGCTTGAGCACTTCTGAGTGCATGCAGGTGGTTGATTAGACGGAAGCTTGGGAGCTTGGAAGCCCACGATTGCGGTTGCGGAGTGCAGCATTGGTTGAGTTCCGCGGCCGGTGTCGGTGCTGGTGTCGGTGTGTCGTGACCCCAAGCTGGCGGGAAGCTGGGGAAGCTATGCGTAAGGTGGTAAGGTGGTAAGGTAAGGTACGAAGTACATCGTGGACAGCTTCACCCCCCGAGCTACACAGCTGACGAGGGTGGCATTTTTTTTGCACATCACGGGACGAAATGTTGCGACACGGGAATCTAAAATTGAAAAACATGGGGGAATGTTGGGGCCCTTGGCGGGTGGAGGGTCCGGTAGCCGGGGGGGGACGAGGGACGAAGCCGGGCGACGATACTTCAGCTGGGGGGAGGGAAGGCACGAACGGTACGAGACAACAGGTACCTCCCTTTGGAGGCAGGAGGGCAGGAGGCATCGTCAGGAACAGCAGGAACGGCAGGCACTCACTGGTGCTAACGGCAGGAGGCAGGAGCAGAAAGTGCGAAAAAGTGCAGGTGCGAGGTGCAAGTGCAACCGCCAACCGCCAACCGGAAGGAACCACGAGGCGGAAGACTTGGGGTCAGCTTCCCCGGTGTCTTACCCCCTGCTCCCGTCACCGGCTGGCCCTCCACGCCTTCCCATGGAAGCCCAAGCCTCCCATCCTGGCATCCCCCGACAAGAAAAACATGACTGGGAAAAAAAAAAAAAAAAAGCAAGGTGAAGAAGGTGAGGTGAGACCCCAAGGTGAGAACAGGTGAGCAGCCACAGCCTTCCCCGTGTCCCAAACAGGACTAGCCTCTCCTCAACTCCCGACCGAACATTTCTATTTTCAATGCAGCCGTCAGCCATCCAATTTACACACAGATTTGATCCAGATTTCCAAAGTGAATCAATATTGGATCCCACATTATTGTTCTAGGTAGGCCCCCTCAAATTTTTGACACTTTCGACACTTTCCGTGTACAAGTACATTGCTTGTTTCCTCCGTGAGTCGTGACAGCATCCCGTCCCCCGTGGCCAATCTCGATTCTCTTTCCATCTCTTGACTCACCTTCATCTCTCACTCCCTTCCATTCTGGTCCAACTTCCCTGCGCCCTCGTGCTACGGTGTTACGGTGCTTCACTGCAACTTTTGACCTGGAGTAACCTGTGGCTGCTGCCGCTACTGCTGCACTCCCACCACCCACGTCAATTCGTCTCACCGTGACCTGCGTTGCATTCTTAACCCCCCCGACCTGGCCTGGTGCTCTCACCTGACCAGATCCAATTTGTCGGTCCCTGGCCGAATGTCACCCTGACGCCAAAAAAATTCCGTCTCCCCCCCAAACTTGGGATTCACTTTACTCAAACTCCGCGACCATCCCACGCTCCCACGCCCTCTCCCACGCTCTCAATCAACAGCCTGCAGTTACCCGAGTCTCCGACCCCTCGGCCGACATCGCTCTCTACAGTTAGCCTCCAAGAATTCAACCAACCTTGGAGCCGAATCCAGACCTGGAACGCAACTCGCCTCGCCTCGCCTCACACACCGCTCTCTCACCTGGCCGCTGCGGCGCCGTCCAGTATCATCGCCCCGCGGTGCATTGCCAGCAGCACCCGGGACCACCACAACTGACGCCGAAGTTCACCAACAATAGCACAGGCGTTCAAGCATCGCCCAAGCCTGGCCTGGCCTGGCCCGGCCTGTCACCCATACCTATCCTTCTCTCTCCCTCCGGTGTTCGCCCTGTGGTCCGACACCCATCTATCTGGACAAACTCAGTCACAGACCCAACCCCGACCGCCCCGGCACACGCTCAAACCCGAGTCCACGTATGCGACCATAAGCAAAAGACGAGCCTAGACTGCCCGGCGGCCAGCACAAGCACTGAGTCTCGAGTCTGCACCGCTCTCTCTCGTCCCTCCATCCCAAAACACGTCGCAGAACAACATGTCCTGACTTCGTCTACCGTCCCCTGCCGAGTCATGCCCGTCCAGTCCAAGCCCATCCCCGCCCTCTACACGGTGTACATCCTCCGTTCCACCGTACGCCACGCGTCTCTCTACATCGGCTCGACGCCCAACCCCCCGCGCCGTCTGAAGCAGCACAATGGCGAGGCCCGCGGCGGCGCTGTTCGCACCTCTCGTCTTAGCCTACGGCCCTGGGAGATGGTGGGGCTGGTATCCGGCTTCCCGGGCATGGTTGCTGCTCTAAAGTTTGAGTATGATCTCCGTCCCGTTCACGATCCACCTTGACCTTGAGGCTGTTTCCCTCTTATCATGCTTTCAAGCATGCTCTCAAGCAAGGTGCTCTGCTTCAGATGATGTTTCCCCGCTCCTCCTCTCCACCACCCCCCTAGCTTGCACATGCTCAGGTTCTCCTGCATGTCTAGATTTTGCATATTGCACCATTTCGATTTGATTTGATTTGATTTGATATCACATTCTGTATCAACATCAACCTTCTCAACCATACGCTGACAAAGAACAACAGATGGGCGTTGACGAACCCACATTTGTCTCTGCATATACCCTCCACGTCTCGCATCACCGTCTCAAACGGAGTAAAGAAGAATGGACGTCCCCGCCGACCTCGTGCTAGCCTCTCCTCGATATTGTCCAATCTACAGCTCCTGCTAGGAGTACCGAGCTTCCGTCGGTGGCCGCTTACACTACACTTCTTTGCAAAGGATGTACACAAAGCATGGGTTTCCTCCTCTACCAAGTCAACCGAGCCTCTGCGAAACACCCTCAACGTAGTCACCGACTTCGGCCCCGACCCCGCCGCATCTTCAGACGACGTCGCTTGGGGCATCCATGCCTTGCCTGTGGACTATACGCACATGAAGCCATACATTGAAAAAGCACAGTCCATCATCGTCTTTGAAAGAGAGGGCAGCTGTGCAGTCTGCAAAGAGGCACTACCTCACGGTCAGGGATTACACGCCGTGTGTCCAAACGAGTCCTGTGAGGCTGTTGGGCATCTTTCATGCTGGAGTCGTCATATGCTCCACCATGAAGAGGATCGAGAAGTGGTCGTCCCTATTCAGGGCCGTTGCCCACAATGTGGGGGCCACATTCAGTGGGTCGATATGATGAAAGAATTGTCACTACGGGAAAGGGGTGCGAAAGAAGTCGAGGCTCTTTTGAAAGTGAAGAAGAGGCGAACGAAGACTTGATAAGATCCACGTGGGTCTCTGTGTCAAACACGGATCTGCAAGATCCATCCGCGAGATAACATCTTTTCGGCCCACAAAGCCTGTTTCTCCCAAATGCTGCGAGTCAGCCTAGGTCTCTACGAACCAGACGGCCAGCGTCGAATTTTTCGCATTGTCGTCATACCAGTGGAGTTCTACATTTGCGGTAATATCGAACCGTTTTCACATCTCGGCTACTGTCGATTCGGAGTGTTGAGAGCGAGCATTCCTTGGGGCTCTGAGGGTTGGTCTAGAAGCGATTCTGCATGCAAATACGTTTGCCCAATTCCGCAAGCTCAATGGAAAGCTTGGAGGGTTGTGCATCTCCGCAGGCTTGCCTTGACTCTTGCGTACGCTGCGTTCTGGCTAAAATCTAACGTTCGGGAAATCCACCCCAACAGTGCTGGAACGCACCGTTGAGGTTGGTTCGGGAAAGTTGACCATCCAGACTACGCCCAACGCGATGCACATAGCCGGATGCAAATAGCTTCGGGCGGTGTATGAACGCGGATAATCCAGCATCGTTTCTCGGCATGTCTGGCTCGAGAAAAGGTCAGACACTGAGCTGGCGCGAGGCTGGTGACGGCCTGGGGATCTGCGACACCGGTAGACTCTGACGCCACCATCGAAGGCAGCGCGACCAGCTCCCGAGAGCTGCGGCCGCAACCATGGGTCTGATGGGCAACAAAGGGGTCGACTAGCTCAGAGTCCTGTTTTCCATGGCATGGCCTAAATTGCCAATCTGGCCCGAGAGCAACCACGCCGAGGCCCTAGTAGCTGTGATATTCTCGTTATCCGACTTGGCTCTGGCGGGATAGTAGTGCATAGATGTCTGTACCATGAAATTGAAATCGGATTATGTCTTACCTATGAGCTCTTTGCGTGCTTCCGTATTGCATATAGATATGGTTCGATTGAATGTGATATACAAGAAACCTGCTCAACCCGTGGCCAGATTGTATCTCAGTCTCACTGTTTGTGAAACCACATCGGTCTTGAACCACCATTACTGGTCGAATAACGAGATTGAATTGTCGTGTCCGAGGTCAGTCTTGTAAGTTTACTTTGATGTCTCCGTAATTTACAGACTTGGTCGATGCTGGGTCTGCACTCCCGCGAAACCGGAACTGTGAGAGTACGCCAGGAATCGTGCTGACATCAGTAAGAGCCGTGAGCTCTCCCTCATCAACTCCATGACTGGCTAGCAATCCTGTGAAGCTCTGTGCGAGGCCTCGCCATGCCAAAACTAAAGAGAATGTGCCATTATTGTCAGTATGTATGCTTGACTGCGTACGACGTGTTCTCATGGGATCGAGCGAGCGAGCTACAGGACACGATATTTCTGGTCTGAATAGAGAGAGAGAGAGAGAGAGAGAGAGAGAGACTGGGAACACAGAGTCGAAAGTCCGACGATGCCCAAGTGGTTTCGTACTGAATCATTGCCGGACTACGATGCTCTAGTAATCATCTCTCCGAGTTGAACCGTGACACCATCTCATCGATAGAAAGAGATATGCACAAGAAATTTGCAATGACAATGGCTGATCTTGGTGATGTCCCCGAATCTTTCTGCTTTTCAAGAGAAGAGCCCCTTGGACTCTAGAATAAGAGGTGGGAAATCTCCTGAGGAGGCGTTGGCCTCATAAAGCTCATCCCACTTTCGTAGACGTACACGGGTTGGTACACGTCCACCTTACGAAGTAGAGCATCACTGTCCTCGCAGCAAACTAGGCTCCATATGCCCGCTCCACCTCAGAGCTGTGAAGGAACCTCTTAAAGAAGAAGGGGTGTTGTCTATGTAGTCGGTAGACCTTAAAGCCATGTCTGACAGGCATGTCTCCTAGACTTTAGAGAATTTGGGAGTATAGGGGTGATTCTCGTCTGTGGCCATTGCTTCTTTGAGTTTGGAAAGAAGCTGAAGAGGTACAGTCAGAAGCAGATGAAGCAGCTCGAAGAGTAGACGTTAGATGGGACAGAAATCCCGACACAGACTTAATCTCTCCGAAACCGAATCTCGCTCTCCGTTCTAACGGAGCATATGACGTCTTAAGCGAAGCAGTGTCTTGCAGATATGAGCTGCTCAGTCCCGGGCCACAAGCCCAAGGAACGCCAACTGCATAAGATACACGGTCCAGCTCTCCGAATGATTGATATAGACCCAGGCGACTGAGTACAGAGAACATCAGTCGTCTCGGTATGAGCCAGGAGGTTCTTCTTGCCATCGTGGACGATTCCGAATATGCTGTTCAAACGAACCACCCCAATTAAATGAATGCAACAGTGGTTTCAAAGAGAACCCCGTGAGCATAGGTACAGATTGTGAGCTTCAAGGTGCAAGCCCACCATGACTTCAGGCTTCAGGCTATGTCTTGCGGAAGTTGTTGAATGTAGAGCGGCATCTGGCCAATCTTCATAGGCAATAATCACTTGTAGTTTTGTGTGTGTGGTTTCCCATGAGCCATTTCGCTCAAGACGAAGAGAACTCACAAAAGGCCAATGCCAATTGTGTCTCCAGCATGCTACTTTCCGTGTCTAGGTACACCACCAGCCATCACGAGTGCCTATATCGCAACATTGCAATGTCTCGTACCTTTAAACTCTAGTTTTCATATGAAACTTCATGTTGATGTCCAGTTGTCTGTTCCAGTTGCAGTAAATATCTGCATCTAAATCATCAATAAAGGGGCATTTGGCAATGACATGGAGAACAAGCAGACTAGTTCAGTATTTTCAGGCAGAAACGTGAATTATTTGGGTATGCGAAAATCACTGTCAGCCTGATCTTATCGATCTGGCCTACGGATAACAGCTACTCCATCTGGATTGCGCCTACTTTATTTTAGATGCAGGAAAGAGGTGGTTTACATGAGCATAATTATGATGATCAACCGAGGGAAGTATAATCAGTTTCTCTGAATGTTGGTATCCAGCAGTCCTTGGTGGCCGATAGTTAATGATACTCAGAACAGGTTGAGAGGAACTTTATTTTCTTTCTTGCTCGCGTATGTTGGAACTTCAACATGATTTCTGTGCAGTGTCTCAACAATTCTGGGGGTAGTAACCCTCTAGACTCTTTTCATAATTGTATGAATGGCCGAAGAGAATCTGCCTCAGAGATAGATGGCGGGTCTGCTGTAGGTCTCATCGTCACCTCTGGCTTGATATTCACCCGTGATCAACGTTGTCTACTGAGCTGACTGGTCAATCTTGATGGAGTCACAAATGGGAGCCTCCTAGACAATCTCCGATAGGCGTGCCACGGAAGGAACTAGACAGACAATCTTGGCGGGACTTATTCAATCATCTTCTTGATAAAATTATGTTGGTAATGTGAAAGAATATTCAATCTATTCTGCCAAAGCTGCCAGGATCACGAGGTCCTCTTTAAAATCAGTCTTTGACGTCACCTAAGCGTGCAAAGCGACTTCCATCTCCTTTATCCATCTCATTTCTCATTATCATCATTCTTAAGACTCGAGGTTCGCGCAAGTTCGTTGTGATTTCTGCTTGTCATTCTCTACTTTCTCAACGAGCCCTGATATGAGATTTTATTTCTGAGAAAGGTACACGACGTGAGCTCAACTTAAACTACATTTCGTGAAGATATCATTCTGGTGATAATCAGTCGTGATATCAGGAGTTGGCGGATGACTAAGCCGTGGTGGTCGTCAAATTTCGTGCAGGTCATCTGAGGAAAGAACAAAGGAGAAAAAAAAATCAATCAGGAAATGCTAAAACTGAGTCGCCCGTCCAGCGCCCGCCCCCGCAAGCAGGGATGAACCTCGCCCTTGAACCGATCTGGGACGTCAGGGTGGGTTTCTCCAACGTCATACTGTCGTGATTGGCTCGCTAAGCGATTGATATTGGCGTCCCCCTGTTGAGTCAGCGCGCGATATCAGATGTTGGTTTCTTGTGCATGGGAAAAGAGTGGGCGTGCAGCAAAGTCTCGTGGTCCGTGGCACTGTATCCTTTTGCCTCAAACCCAGGCAAGCCAGGCATTCACCTTAGCCAGGGCATGCCGTCCTGGCAGGGCAGAGTTTAGGCGTTTAGACGCAACACTGAAATGCAGCAGTGGCAAAACTGTCACAGGCTGGACAATCGGAGACAAAATGGTGCAAATTCGGTAAGGCAATATGACTTCTCGAGGAATCCCATGTACAGAATTCCGTACTGCCAAGTGTAGCCTCGAAATGCCATCCGAAGCACGTAAGGCTCGGATGTCGGAATGACAGCGCTGGCGATGCATCAACGCCTTGCATGCATCCTTCTGGTCTAGATGACAATGCGCCAATCACTGGAGACATGTCGGACGGCGATTGAGGGATGGCCCTGTTACGAATGTTCGGTCGATGATCGAGAGCAATTCCAGGCTTTTCACTTAGCCCTGGGCGATGCGGAGGTTTTGCGGCCGTGCACTCCAAACCAAACGATTCATGGGCCGGCATTTGCGACGTCTTCGGGCGCTGCTGCGATTAATTGTGTGCGAGCGCGCGCGCGAGTGTGTGTGTGTGTGTCTGATGTCGCATGTCGACCGACTTGGATGTCAGGATTGGGGGCCATGTACCAGTGTACCTGAGGACGGTCGGACCACAATGTACCTCGGACTAAAGACCGTAAAATGACACCAGGGCAAGTGCATCCTACTCTCTTCCGCCCGTCATCAAAGGGAAGCAGGAGGCTTAGCCGGGGAACTAATGGTTCGCTCCCTTTGAAGGGTAAAGTCATATTGGCAGTCAAGTAATGCCAGCCGAGCATCCAGATCAACAGAGTCGTTTGGTTTGATCTTGGTTGACTGTTACTAGCATGGTCCTGGTATGGATTCGAGGGGTCGTCAGGAACAGACGATGATATTGGTAGACAGACAGTCTTCTGTGGTTGGGCCAGGATGCTTGTCAGCTCAGGCTTCTGTTGGTGAGGGAGGGAGAGCGACTCCGTGGACGTCATGGAAGAGGCACCTGAGGAAGTACCGTGTACTTCCAGTGGGTGGCCGACGTCCAGTTCGGACCCACTTGTAGTGGGATTTTGCACCGACAGACGTGAGCTGTCCCTTCCGTTCCGCCCTTGGTCACCCTCGCACCTGCCGTTCGACGGTCGTCCTTCTTCCTCAAGTTGAGGTACCTTGGCAGGACCCGTGGAACTTCCGTCCCCGTCGGTGCCTGCCTGTCGCACCCTCTGCGCTTTCCTCTCTTAGCTCTCACCAGATGCATGTATTTTCCTCAATTTCTGCTGTTGGTTTAGACTCTTGCAGAGGTACCTTATTGAGCAGATAAAGTAGTCAGAATATTGAAAAAAAAAAGAAGACAATGAAAAACACAAGCTCTCGTTATTTCAATCGCTACTGCTATCGCTACACTACGGGTGCAATGCCGATGCATGTTGTCCACGTCCCATGTCTACTCCCACACATTGCATCGCACCTGCCTTGCAAGTTGCCGCGCCTGGCCTTGCCATTTTCCTCTTGGACGCACCGGCACAGCACATTTACTTCAGGTCCCATTTCCGTCCATTTTCGCCCACCCCAAGCAGTTACCTCCAGGTACGGAGTAGGTAGGTACCTCGAACCCAAACCTGCCCGTGCATCTTTCCTGACCTGAGGTTCCCTCTCTTTCCTCCCACGTTGCCGGCCATCTCCATCTCTTCTAAGGTAGGTACTCGCTTTTCCCCGTTCATTCGGTTCTTTCCCTTCTGCGTCCACTTCCATGTCCGTCCACCCGGCCCGCCGTTCAGTTCCTATCCACACCACAACCGACCTGCACCTTCCCTTCCCCTTCCCTCACCTTTATCCACACTTCCCACTTCACATCGTTTCCTCCCCCCGAACCCCAGCTTCCCTTCTACATCTCATTCTCATGACTCGGATCCTCTCCTAATCCGGTCATCAAAAGGTGCTGAAGACTCTCGCTCGTAACATATCGCTTGTGCGCCATCATCATTCAATCTTCCATTGTATGCAACCACACATGGTAGGTACCAAACGCCTCCCCCAAACCCCAGCTTCTTTGCTTGTCGCCGCTAGGTACCCCGTTGGTCACCCGCATCTTTAGCCTTTAGCTTTTCCACCGCACCATTATATCTGACATATCCCGCTCACCCCCCAGATCATACTCTCCCTCGCAACCGATCTCTGTCTGATGCGCTTTATCCAGTGACGACTCTCGAAGCAACAAATTCGTCGATCAATCGAACCGCGTCTATATTCTCACCGGCGAAAACCAACCTCTAGGATCTGTCATGCGACAATATCCATAGCCCGCCCGTCTACATCCGCTCGAATGATCTCTCACGGAATCCGCCGTCTACCCGAATACCTGTGACTGCGACAGAACCGAAAACCGTCGATCGTTCTTCACCTCAACCCGCCATTGTGCCTGTTCCACAGGTCTATCGGCAATCCCCATCTGCAGTATGGTGTCTGCACCTACAGCCGGCGGCACCGCTGCCAACGGCACGGGAAGCGGGAATGCGAGCTCGCGAGGCTCTCCAGCCGTCGGCTCGAACACAGCCTCGGCCAAATCCAAGGCCGCCCAGGTCAACTCCAACGGCTACCACCCGACGAACCCTCAGGTTCCTCTCAGCTCGATGCGAAGCACTCCTCTAGAACTCACCTCAGTCGAACGACGGGGCCAACCGACAGCGATCAAGGAGCCGGTCAAGAAGAAGTCGCGCCCTCATGGCCTTGAGGATGCGCCCACATACTGCCCGACGGAGGAGGAGTGGAAGGACCCGATGGAGTACATCAAGAAAATCTCCCCGGAAGCTAGGAACTACGGATTGTGCAAGATCATTCCGCCCGACTCTTGGAACCCGGACTTTGCAATTGATACAGAGGTTCGTCTTCATTTTTCGCACCCGAGAGGGCCTGCTCAGATGCTGTTGCGATGCCTGGTCGCGAAGCTGCCAGTCAGCCAGCTCGATTGCGAGCCGAACTCATACTGACCAAGAACTGTGCAGAGATTCCATTTCAGAACCCGTAAACAGGAGTTGAACTCGGTCGAAGGAAGTCAGTCACGCATGCCCACCTTGTGTTTTTTGTAGGGAGGCAATGCTAATTATACTAGGCACCCGGGCAAACATTTCGTACTTGGACGCGCTGGCCAAGTTCCACAAGCAGCAGGGCAGTAACCTGCATCGTCTCCCGTATGTGGACAAGAAGCCTCTCGACTTGTATCGTCTGAAGAAGGCCGTTGAGGCTCGTGGCGGCTTTGACAAGGTCTGCAAACTGAAGAAGTGGGCCGAGATCGGTCGTGACTTGGGATACAGCGGCAAGATAATGTCCTCACTGTCCACCTCATTGAAGAACTCATACCAGCGATGGCTTTGCCCATACGAGGAGTATTTGAGGCTCGCCAAGCCCGGAGTGCACCAGCAACTCGAGTACGAGAATGGAGGACCCTACACCCCAAGCCCAGCGGTCACTCCGATGAAACGATCCAACGTCAATACTCCATCGAGCGCCCGAGGCGACTCGCCGGCCCGCCACGCGTCAGATGCCCTGCAAGCAAGCATCAATGGCCTCAAAAAGGAGGCTGACCGAGATACTCCTATGGCCGATGCACCCCCGACACCCGCGCCCGCGCCCGCCCCTGTCACCTCGGGCTTCAAGGCCATCAACACGGGTGGCTTTACTGCGGTAAATTCCGGCTTCAAGAGTGTCAATCGACCTGCTCCTCAGGCTCAACAGGATGAGGTGGCTAGTACTCCGCCTCCGAAATCGTTCAGTCCAGCCAACTCGGCAAAGAACACGCCCGACTATCGGCCTTCAAATCTCGGTCCAGCCGCTCTCAAGCGGCAAATCAGTTGTGAAAGCCTCGATCTTGCAAAGAAGGATTCTGGAACAGACAAGGACGACGGAGACGGTGGAAATAGCAGACGGAGTAAGCGTCTGAAGAAAGGTGAGTCCTTCCCCTCATTGCCCACAAGTACCGGCCAGCACCATCGTTCCATGTTGGTGGCTGCGTTGCCAGCTGTACTTGACCATCACGGCGGGCTCCGCATGCAGCGATGAACCACATGCATGGAATTTACAAGGATTCCATTGGCTTCAAAGACTCTTTTCCCCAATTGAGCGAGGCAACCGTTGGATTCTGCTACCAGCCGTACGATGATTGGCTGTTATCCACATGCTAATACATTGACTTGCAGATACTGTGCCTACCGTGGCAGGATCTCACATGTCTCTGTTCCGTCCTTCCGTGCCCAGAATTCCCCGAGATGAGGCCTTGGCTCCTGGCGAGGTAAGCTACGAGGCATCATTGCATTCTCTTTTCCAATACACTGACTTGAAGCAGAAATGTGAGCAGTGTGGCAAGGCGGAAGAAGCCGGTGCCCTAATCGTCTGCGAGTCCTGTGACCACGCATACCATGGGACCTGCCTCGATCCTCCCCCTAAGCACAAGCCCGACTCCGAATGGAACTGCCCGAGATGTCTGGTCGGTGACGGACAGTACGGATTCGAGGAGGGCGGCTTGTATTCCTTGAAACAATTCCAGCAGAAGGCGGCCGATTTCAAGCAGGGCTATTTTGAGAAGAAGATGCCCTTCGACCCCGTTCTCAACTGCCATCGCCCAGTCACGGAGGAAGACGTCGAGACTGAGTTCTGGCGTCTCGTTGCCGACATTGAGGAGACTGTGGAGGTCGAGTATGGTGCCGACATTCATTGCACAACTCACGGCTCCGGCTTTCCAACCGTCGAGAGACATCCCAACAATCCTTATTCGACCGACCCCTGGAATCTCAACCTGCTCCCTCTCCACCCTGAAAGTCTGTTCAGGCACATCAAGTCAGACATCTCTGGCATGACCGTGCCGTGGGTGTACGTCGGCATGATCTTCTCGACTTTCTGCTGGCACAACGAAGACCACTACGCCTACTCTGCCAACTACCAGCACTTTGGCGCAACCAAGACTTGGTATGGTATTCCGGGTGAGGACGCCGAGAAGTTCGAGGCCGCGATGCGTGAAGCCGTTCCTGAGCTCTTCGAGACTCAGCCTGACCTTTTGTTCCAACTGGTCACCCTTTTGACCCCGGAGCAGCTGAAAAAGGCTGGCGTCAGAGTTTATGCACTCGATCAGCGCGCGGGTCAGTTTGTTATCACCTTTCCCCAGGCTTACCACGCCGGCTTCAACCATGGTTTCAACTTTAACGAGGCTGTCAACTTTGCCCCTTGTGACTGGGAACCCTTCGGGCTGGGCGGTGTGGAGAGACTGCAAGTATTCAGGAGACAGCCATGTTTCTCGCACGACGAGTTGTTGTGGACCGCCGCCGAAGGTACGACAAACAGCGGCTTGACGATTCAAACGGCAAAATGGCTTGCGCCCGCTCTCGAACGCATCAAGAAACGAGAGTTCGCGCACCGGACCGAGTTCGTGGCAAAGCACCTCGAGCCACAGCTGCACGATTGTGCGTTGGCTGGCAAAGAAGACACCTCCTGCCCTCTGAAGTTTGAAATTGACGATACGGACGTGCCCGAAGAGGAGTATCAATGCTCGTATTGCAAAGCCTTTACGTACCTCTCTAGATTCAAGTGCCTCAAGTCCGGCAAAATTCTTTGCCTGGCACACGCGGGTTATCAGCCATGCTGCGAGTCAACCGAGCACCAGCGCTTCCACGGCGAAGGACATGCTGTCATCTACAGACAGTCCGAGGAGGACATTGAAGCAACATACGGCAAGGTTCTCGAAAAGGCGCGTACGCCAGAGGCCTGGGAAGAGAAGTACGACAAGCTTCTGGAAGAAGAGGCCACGCCTTCTCTTAAGACTCTTCGGAATCTCCTACACGAGGGTGAGAAAATACCCCATGACCTACCCTCGCTCCCTTTGCTTCGGGAATTTGTCGATCGGTGCAACGAGTGGGTGGAGGAGGCCACCAACTACACGATCCGGAAGCAGCAAAACAGGCGCAAGAGCGAAAAGTCCATTCACAACCGAAAGAACTCGCTGGACCAAAAGGAACGCGATGCGCGCAATGTTTCCAACGTGTACCGTCTTATCAATGAGGCGGAGCAAATAGGATTTGACTGCCCTGAGATCACCCAGCTGAGGGAGCGGGTCGAGGCCATCGAGGCCTTCCGAAAGAATGCCGCTAAAGCGCTGGAACAGATCCACCTCGCCGAGCTCTCCGAAATCGAAGACCTACTTGAGGAGGGCCGGACTTTCAATGTCGACACGCCAGAAGTCGACCGACTCTCGCGAGTCCTTGAACAACTCAAATGGGGCGAGAAGGCTCGTAACAACCGAAACAGCCTCATGTCACTCAACGAGGTGCGCGAGCTCATCGACGAAGGAAAGAGATTGGACATTGCTCCATACAACGATCATCTCGTCTACTACATTGAACAGATGACTGCTGGTCAACAATGGGAGAAGAAGGCTAGAGAGTTGATTATCGCAGAGGTCATCCATTACCCACAGCTGGAGGCCTTATCGGTGCAGGTCCAGGCCAATTTCCTACCGGTCACTGCGGAAACCCTGAATGCTGTCGACCAGATTCTTTACAAGCAGAGGGAGGCACACCGTCAGATCATGGACTTGACTGAAAGATCACGAGACCGGGACATCCGCAATCGACCCAAGTACGCAGAGGTGGCTGAGATCATGCGCCGACTCGACGAGCTGAATTCGAAACCCAATGGGACTTTGGACCTCGAGCGGGAGCAGAAACGTCACGAGGACTGGATGCGAGAGGGTAAGAAGCTATTTGGCAAAACCAACGCACCGCTCCATATTCTCAAGAGCCACATGGACTACGTGTTGGAACGCAATCAAGACTGCTTTGACATTGTCAATGACAAGCCTCGCATGCCTGCCGAACCTGCATCGAGGGAAGCCAGTCCCGACCAAAAGGTGCACCGTTGGGAGGACCCACGGTTCCGCGAGGTATTTTGCATTTGCCGAAAGGTGGAGGCTGGCATGATGATTGAGTGCGAGCTCTGTCATGAATGGTATGTTTTGATGTGGCCTTCTAAGATCTACTCAATTAGCTAACGTCTCTAGGTACCACGGCAAATGTCTGAAGATTGCTCGCGGCAAGGTCAAGGACGAAGACAAGTACACGTGCCCCATTTGCGATTGGCGGGTTAAGATTCCGCGAGATGCAGCGCGACCCAAGATCGAAGAGCTCATTGCTTGGTCTGATAAGATTCCCAGCCTCCCATTCCAGCCCGAGGAGGAGGAGGTCCTTACCAAGATCATCGACAATGCTCAGGACTTCAGAAACCACATCACCGGCTACTGCAATCCTGTGGTCTCCACTGAGTCTGAGGCGGACACCCAGCGCTTTTACTTGCGGAAGATTGAAGGCGCTGAAATCTTGCTTGCCTACGAGACCAACTTCTTCAGGCAAGAGTTGCACAAGTGGTGCCCTGTTGCACCAAACGCACCACCGGTTCTTGAGGTCTCCAAGAGTACTCGGAAGCCGCGACCGACCAAGCTTCAAAAGCTTTTGGCGCAGTTTGGGGTGGACGATGCAGAGGACCTCCCGGAGAACATGAAGGCCAAGGCTGCCAGCTTGAAGCGGAAGGCTCAGAATGCCGAAGCCGCCGCTGCCGCCGCTGCAGCAGCGGCTGCCACTTCTGCGTCTGGCGCAACTGTGCTGCCACCTGGTCTTCAACATGGCCACAGTCGGAAGTCGGAACAATCGTCTGCAACGCCTCCTTCTACCTCCCACGGCAATGTCGGCCGTCAATCCATTGGAAGCAATCATGATCCCATGGACATTGACAGTGCTCCGACACTTCACCCAGGCCTCTTCATGTCTAATGGTGCACCGGGCCCCCAGCTTGTCGGCGGCAACTCTTCGATGTCTCTTGAAGAACGCCTCCTCCAGGGTCAAGAAGATGGGCTTAACCTGCACACCGAGGCTGGAAGGAATCACGCCCTTGACATACTGCGCCGGACAGAAGTTGGCCGTAAGAGGGCAGTAGAGATGTTCGGTCCCGACGTGTTCAAAGGGGACGTTGGCATGCTCAACGGCAGGGATGTTGCGCCCCATTCACAAGAAGATGAGCGAGTCGTGAACAAGATGTTTGACGACCTTACAAACCAAGATGATGACGAAGTCAAGAGGAAGCAGGAGACCTTTGATGGTCCCATCACAGCGGAGAGCCTTGAAAGTGAGCGAAACGGCATGGATGCATTGCTCGACGGCGACTAGGACTTCTGGCCTGCTCCACCCTGCTTCAGCTTCTGAACTCTTCATTGGCGACAAAGGCTATTGAAACCAAAGGCTTGGAGTTTTATTTCTTATGTCTTGGCGTTTGTGGACAAGCTCTTGGAGCCCCTGTGAAGGAGGGGAAAGTATCGAATGGGTGGACTGTATAATCAGGTGTCCGGAGATCAAGGCATACCACTTTGCATTAGATGGAAATGGGCGTTTGCGAGTGTGCCAGATGCATCACTCAGTTTCAGTTATCGTTCGTAATGGTGTATCGCATTGTCAAAGAAAAGTTAGTGACGAATGGAAAAAGTACTAGTAGTTTGTTTCTTTTGGACTCCAATGATACAATCAATGTGCGCCGTATGAGTTTATTTGTCAAGCATCTGAGTTTTCCAGTTGCCCAGGCCTGACGATGCATGGTGTGTGTTTTCTTGTCAGCCCGAGAAAACGACTCCTTAACACTCTAAGCTATAGGAAATCCGTAATCACGAGGCAACTTGACGTGTTCCAATTGAGTTTGGCAGAGGGTCCCTTTGTGGTTTGGCAAAAACGCTTCAAATTTTGACATAATTATATAACCTTCCCTAGATCCCATTCATGATATTTCATACGACACGTTTTCTTCCAGAGGGCTTTCCTTACAAGCCAAGAGCCTTGGCAATGGCCTTGCCGACGCCGTGAGCGGAGGCCGGGTTCTGGCCAGTAATGACGATGCCGTCCACGACTACCTTTTCGCCCCAGGGTTCGGCGGCGAGCTCGTACTTGCCGCCGTTCTCCTTGAGGCGGTCCTCGAGCATGAAGTTCATCTCGGGGGTGAAGCCGGCCTGGTCCTCCTCGGTGTTGGAGAAGCCGGTGACGGTCTTGCCGGCGACGAGGTAGGTGCCGTCGTTGAGCTTGGCGTTGACGATGGCGGCGGGGCCGTGGCAGACTGAGGCGACGGGCTTGTTTTGGGCAGCGAACTCGGCGATGAGGGCGTGAGAGGTTGCGTCGAAGGCGAGGTCGTACATGGGGCCGTGGCCACCGGGGTAGAACTGGTTGTGGTGTTAGCTGTCGGTTCCAAGGTAAAATTGTATTGAGGGGGAAACATACAATAGCGTCAAACTCGGAGGCGCGGCCGACAAAGTTGGAGAGCTTCTCGGTGTTTTCCCAGATGGCCTTGTGGTTCTCGAGGAAGTTCTTGGAGGAGGGGTCGCTGGCGAACATCTCGACAGAGGCCTGGTCGAGGGGCGCGACACCGCCCTTGGGAGAGGCGAATGTCATCTCGACGCCGGCCTCCTTGAGAACATCGAAGGGGTGGGCGAGCTCGGGCTGGATAGACAGTTAGCTCACCGGAACTTGACGTGGGAAGACAAGCGGTTGATGGGAACGTACCAAGTACCAGCCGATGGGCTTGCCAGACTTCTCAGTCTTGTCGACGGAGGTGAGAACGATGAGAACCTTGGGAGCCATTGTGTATGATGTTGTGTGTGTGTATGAAAGGGTAGAGAGTTGATGGAAGAGTTATTTGATTTGGTTTGAGAGGGTATCTTGGGTATCAAAGTTGAGTGTACTGAGTTTCTGTTCCAAGCACTCTATTCGCGCGGGGCATCTAGCTCTTTTGTAGTTTCGTCGCATCCCCATCATACACATGGGTAGCTCCATCGACGGTCTGGCCATCATGGTAATCATCTTCAGGCCATGACCCCACAATTGGGAAACAAGCAGCTTGTCCGAGATGCCATTGAGCTTATCCCCCTAGCACGAAGCGGAATGTGCTGGCTAAGGTGCGGAAAGGGGGGAGGGAGTGCATGAAGAGCTTCACCCCGCCAATTGGTCAGGTTGACGTCACGGCAGTGATGGATTTCTCTGAGTTCTGCCCCTGGCATATGCTTCGCCCTCTTCAAAGCAGAATGATGACTGAGTGACATGTGTCGGGGTTGAAATTCGGGCCTGGCAGCGTGTACCTTTGGCTCTTGGTATGACTCGCTCATGTCTATAAGCTGGCAGTGAAAGAGAGAGACTATAACCCCGCGCCAACAAATTCTTCACAGCGGTCCCACGGAAAGAACTCCACAGCTTCTTTTTCGAAGAAGTGCGGCGTACGCCCGCGGTATGTCTGTCAATCAGAGTGTTTACGCCGGGGTGACAAAGCAATGCGGGCGAATAAACTCTCCGGCTGCTTCCATGCCTTGCCAGAAGGGGCATCCGAGCATTCTGGAGGGGGGTCAAGGGTCTGGGGTTGGCATGTTGCAAATACGACGAGCCGAGTGGATGAATCGGTCAGAGCGAGTGGGGTTTGAACAAGTTTGACGAAGAAGATCGTCTCTTTTGATCAAGTTGGCCCTCGTTAATACATGGTGGAAATTGGAATTGGCAAGTTGATCGAATACATGGCTTACTAAGAGTCTAATAAAAAAGTCTTAATGCCGATGGGCCGAGTCGCTGTAACGCCGATGAATGTATCTCGTACCGCTGCGTGGAGAGGAGGCAAGAGCCAAGATGCGCCCCTCCCCACCGGCGTTGATGCCCTTTCCGGCACAGATTCGCCGGACCATCGGCCAACTTGGCATGAACATCACGGAACCCAACGGCACAGTGACACGAGTGATAGCACCGCCCTTTTCCTTGTCGGTTTTCCCAGTGTTTCCACGGCGGTATGGGACCATCGGAAGTGGATCACCTCCTCGACGGCCTCGGCTCGAATCCACAAGGCCAGACGGCATGACGGATAGCACTTCGGGGGTGCCGCGGTATGCGTGTATCGCGCGCACACATCTTCACATACCTGAAGATACCAAGACTCTAACCAATACTCTAAAGGTGTGGTAAAGGTCGTGTTTGCAGCTAGGTTTTTGGTTGGCTTGGGTTCACACATCACTATCAAACGCCGATTCTTCAGCCAAGGTAGCTCTTACATGAGACGAACGGAACATGAATCGTGTTTGCATAATAGGCTGAGCAACTGCCCCAACGTCTTGGACGACAGCTGTCGCGGCAAGTTATTAACAGCAACACTTTTTCATCTTCGACTCCGCAACATGGCGGAGTTTCAATGCGATGCGAGAACGAGATGAGCTTCAACACGATATGATGCATGTCCCCCATACGGATACTCTAATTCGCAACGGATTTGAGGACATTTCTTCTTCCGCCTCCTCAGAGACCTGAAGACTACCCTGAAAACAGACATTGTCTCTTCAGACGGCCGACCGTCCCGGTTCCTGGGGTTTCTGCCCCCAAACCGACATACTACATCAATCATCGTTAGTGCGAGTAGCAGATAACCATCAAACGCGAAGAAAGGACTCACGTCGTGATATACGCGTGGATATTCTTATCCGCCATATCCTTCCTCACATCCATCAGCAACATCTCGGCGTCCTCTCGGGTCCAGCCCAGCACCTGGCAAAAGATCTTCATCGTGATACCCTGCACCCCCTCAAGGTTATTCGTCATCTGCATGGCGCCCAAAATCTTTTGGTTCCTCCCCTTCGCCCAAGGCGACGCCGGTACCGCGAACCTCTTCTGCTCAACGTTATGGAACCCCGCGTCCGTCATGTGCCGCGCGTACTCAAGGGCAGAGAGCGCGTCCCGCCCGGCCTTGCGGATCCCCTCGAGGAGGTGATCGTTCCACCGCCGCAGCGCCGTGCCCTCGAGCGACCCGTCCACGGCCTTGAAGTCGATGACGGTCTCTTGGAACTCGACCCAGCCGCCCGGGTTGAGGTTCTCGTAGATCTGCCCAAAGAGTTTAGGAAGGTCAAAGATGGAGGTGCACATATACCGGCCGTGGACGTAGTCGAATTTCTGGCTAAACGCCCACTCGTCTTCGGCGTCGTCGATTTCGAAATGGCAATTTGCCGGCACGTATTCCGGCTGGATGGGGCTCAGGTCCGTGCCGAGGACCTCCGATGCCGGGTACCTGTCGGCGAACTCGATGGCCCAGATGCCGGTGCCTGTGCCGATGTCGAGGACGCGGTGGGGGTTGGAGACGGGGGCGAGGCCGAGCTTGTCGTTGAAGATGCGCAGGGCGATGGCGTGTTGGAGGTCTAGGCGGCTTTGCTCTTGCTCGGGGGTGTGTTAGTTTCACTCACGGGCTTGGCAGTATCGCATGTAAGGGGACTTCGCAAACCTCATCGTTGGGGAGGAAGTATTCTGCGGGCGAGGTGTCAGTCAGCAGGCTTCCAAAAGGTAAGTTTCTGCATGCGGTCGCGCAGACTTACTTCCTTCTTTATATGCGTGATACGTCCTGCCAAACTCTTCCACGAAGCGATACACGCTCGATGCCACCGAGGCGGACGAAGAGGCGCGGCCAGGATCAATTCCCATGGCCGAGTCGGCGTCGCTGATGTCTGTGTCGATGCTTAGCGACACAGAAGTGCTGCTGTCAATGTGCGACGCATTGAGCTCGTCGAGCGCGCTCGACGTCAGTCTGCTGGATCGATCATCGTCAACCGTCGATTGCACCGTTCGGAGGCTGCCTTGCTCTTCGTTGGGTTCGTTGGATCCCTCTGCCGGCGGCTCGTGCCTCTCATCTGTTCCGCTTGAAACTTCCATTGTCACTTATATCAATGACTACAGATGTTGCAAGTCGCGACACTTCTGAATGCGAGGCTGAGCTAAACAAGAATGTCGCAAGCGCAGAGCGAGCCTGGCCCCCATACCCAAAAGCTGACCTTTTCCGGTGTCTATTCGACCATGGCGTCAGATTCCCTTATCTGGCAGTGTCTGTCTGGTTTCCTCCAATTCCAGCCGAGGGGTTCTGCTGGTACCGAATCCGCTAAGAGGTCAAACCCCCGCGAGACTCATCTTAGCGGCGAGCGAGCCCGGCGAATCAACATCCGAGACATCAAGTCACCATTGTCTAGATGATGACGCTAGACTCGATAGTCACTCTTGCAGGTTGGGGAATTCCTGCTGAGCTGCTGCTTCTGTTCAGGCGCATGACGTGCATTTTGCCGATGCCGATGCGGGACAAATATGAGGATCTGCCTGCATGAAGGGCTTTGTGAATTTCTTGTGTTACCAATTGTCGGAACTTGCTGCACTTACATGGAATTTCTTGGAACTTCGGTAGGTATGGGGAAAGTAAATCCCATGTAAAGACCATCCCTACTTACATACTGCCCATACGTATGGATCTTGAAGAGAACAGGACAAGGGCAATTAGCTGACTCGATTGACAAAACTTATCCCCAAATGCGGCACCACAGTAATTGCAACACCTAGAAAGGCATGGGCAACTTCGGAACGTACACCTCCTCGAGATACTCGACCTCCTCCTCAGACAGCTTAACCTTTGAAGCGCCCACGGCCTGATCAATCCTCTCCTTGGTCTCCAAACCGCAAATGGGCATGCACCCCTTTGAAATTAGCCACGCCTGCGCAACCTGCGCCATACTCACGCCCTTCTTCCCCGCCAGCTCTTCGACGCGCCCGACAATGGCCCTGTCGGCGCCGTTCTCCGCGCCGCGGAACAGCATCTGCAAAAAGGGGTCCTTTTGCTCGCGCGGGTCCGAACGGTCGGTCCACGCGTGCGTCAGGACGCCGGCGGCAAGGGGCGACCAGGGGAAGAGGCCGACGCCGGTGGCGTTGCAGTAGGCGTTCATCTCGCGCTCTTCTTCGCGGTAGAGGAGGTTGTAGAGGCCTTGCATTGAAATGAATTGGTGCCAGCCGTTGCGGGCTGCTACGTTTTGGAGCATTTGGAATTCCCAGGCGGCCATCTGCTGATTGTCAGTAACTGGAGGGGAACAGTGAGAGAAGCGTCGTTGTCGAAGACTCACTGAGCTGGCGCCAATGTAGCGGACCTTGCCACTCTCAATAACATCGTGAAGGGCCTTCATAATCTCCTCGGGGGGCACGTCGCGATCCATCCTGTGGATCTGGAGCACGTCAATGTAGGTGCCGAGACGCTCAACACTACGTTCCACGGCCTCGAAGATGTGCTTTCTGGATAGGCCGACCTGGTTCACGCGGGGCCCCTCGTTGCTGGTCAAATTGGCCGGGTCGATGGGCCCCTTGTTCTCGTCGACGAACTGGAAGCATTTGGACATGACGACGAGCTTGGAGCGCGGGATGTTGTACTCCTTGATGGCGGCGCCAACGATCTCCTCGGAGCGGCCATTGGAGTACGTGTCGGCCACATCCCAGGTGTTGATGCCGCGGTCAAAGGCGTATTTGAGAATGGGGAGGGCCTCGTCCTTGTCGAGAAGCCAGGGCTGCCAGTTCTTGTCGCCGAAGCTCATGCAACCGAGGATGATTTGGGAGACTTTGAGGCCGGATTTGCCCACGCTATTGAGAATGTTAGAGACAGTTGCTTAGGGCAGTTGGAACATGTGGAGAGCCTACCGCACATATTTCATAGATTCCATGGTGAAAGCAAGCTAGATATTGATGTGGAGAGTAACGTGAACGATAGAAGAAGACGATCAGAACAGGCTCTTGAGCGTGTAAGAGGTTGTAAGAGGGTGTGAGTGTTGTGAATGCTGGAGTTAGAGAAGGGATTATCATCATGGTCTAGCAAGCCCTTTATACTTATCAGTCCAACACAGAGCTCCAAGAGGAAGATAATTGAATACACCAAAAAACCAACCCTCTCGTCGACTTACACGTTCGCTCTCGGCATCACAGCATGGGTGTTGCCCGCATCTCCGGGGCCCGGGCACCGGCTCTGGACCCATAAAATAATCCAATTGCATTAGCGCCGTTCCGCTCTTTGTCATGACACGGCGCAGTTACAAGAATCGGGGGAACATGGAGTTAGGGGAGTTGGCTGACTCTCGGCGAGTTTTGGTCAATCATCTCACAAACTGTTTTACCGGAGGCACCTTACGACAAGTCATAATGTCTGACTTCGTTAGGCCTGGAAGCTATGGAAACCGTCAAGCCAGCAATACTAAGGCGAGCCATATCCCCATCTAGGATCACACAGTGCCAAGAACGCCAGAGATACGGGATGAGTGTTTGTACTGAACAGGTACGCAAGGCTTGCAAAGTCTGCAATGCCGACCTCGACATGTGAAGTCAATAAGCTTGGTCGTCTTCTGGCTGACTTGATGAAGCCAGAGACGAGCAATAGTGGTGTAAATCCTTCCACAACCATCCTGATAGCGTTCAGTCAACCCTTGATCAATATATTCATAAATATGAGTCAGGCACTCTACGAAGCAGGATCGGTGAGTATTACGCAAGAAAATATACATTTCTACTAAATAGGTACTATCTGATTTGAACAGTAATGGAAGAGTTACGTATCTGCATGCTTCTGTAAGGTAGAACTTGCTGACTGCACCTTCCGTTGCCGATTCCTGTTGGCCCCACACCGAGGATCTCACCTTCCACCGTGCAGTGGGCTGAATCTGCGCTGCGGCGTCCCGAGCTCATCCCCTAGCTTAGCCGTGCCCCGTCCTACCCCAAGTTTCCATCACTCAGCCTCGTCTTCTTCCTCCACCACAAGCATCTTCGTCGTCGCGTTCACCATTCGAACTTATATACTACCGGCGCGATGGCGCAACAGGACGCGCCAAAGCTCCTCTGGAACCCAGACAATGTCAAAGACGTCGCAGAGTCCGTCGGAATTCCCAACCTTAACGACGATGCATTGCGCTGCCTGACGCAAGATGTCGAGTATCGAATCGGACAAGTCCTCGTCGAGGCGCTGCGCTTCATGCGTGCTTCCCGTCGCACCACTCTGACCGTCAACGACATTAGCACCGCGCTCAAGGCTCTCAATATTGAGCCTCTCTATGGATACGACTCGACGCGTCCACTGCGATATGGCGAGGCTAGCTTGGGACCCGGGCAACCGCTCTTCTACCTCGAAGACGAGGAGGTCGATTTCGAGAAGCTAATCAACGCTCCTCTGCCCAAAGTGCCGCGTGATATGAGCTTTACGGGTACGTAATTTCATCTTCTTCAGTTTGTCTCCAAACGTACCGTCTGCTAACCGCTGCATTCTCAGCACACTGGCTCGCCATCGAGGGCGTCCAACCCTCCATCCCGCAGAACCCCACCACGGCCGAATCACGAAGTCAAGAACTCGTACCAAAGGGCCAGGGTGCTAACCCTGCTCTGGCTGCCCTCGCCGGCAACGACAATCTCTCCTTCCGTCCCGCCGTGAAGCACGTCGTATCCAAGGAACTCATCCTCTACTTCGAAAAGGTTCAAAACGCCGTCCTTGATGACAATCCCGACGAAGAGGTGGTGCGCCTTCGTCAGGCGGCCCTCGAATCCGTTCGCGACGATCCGGGTCTGCACCAGCTGATCCCTTACTTTATAAACTTCGTCGCGAACCAGGTCACCCACCGTCTCGACGACGTCTTCACACTTCGCCAGGCCATGGAGCTTACGGCCGCCCTCATCGCAAACACCAAGCTCTACCTTGATCCCTACGCCAACTCCATCGCCTCCCCTGTGCTCACGTGCATCCTTAGCCGTAAAATCGGTGCCGAGGATGGTGCGGACGCCATGCGTGAGCAATACCAGCTTAGGGAATTCTCCGCGTCGCTCCTTGGCCAGATTGCGCGCAAGTACGCCGCCTCGAATAATCTGCTACGGCCCAAGTTGGTGCGCACATGCTTGAAGTTCTTCATGGACCCCGATAAGCCGCCCTCGACGCACTTTGGTGCCATCACGGGCGTTGCCTCCGCTGGTGGCCCCGAGGCGGTGCGGGTTTTGGTCCTCAAATGCCTGAGGGCCTACAACGATAACATTCTGCAGCCCCTCAAGGACAAGGGCGAGAGCATCGAGTTTGAGATGCTCGTCGGTGGAATTCTCAAGGCCATTGCTACAATGATTGAGGACGACAGAACAACCGTCAATGGCATAAACGGAAGCGCCAATAGCTATGCTGCTGAACTCAACGAGTTCATCGGGCCCATCCTCGGAGAGCGGCTGAATAGTCTAGGCAACCGGAGACTGATCAAACACGTCTTGGATGCTAGGAATATCGAGTAGCAGTCCGGCTAGTGGTGACGATCTTTGGAAGGCGTAACGGCGTTTGGATCAGGCATGGCAAAACATGGTTTTAGGGAGGCATACCACATAAATTGAGACCCTTGGCGTCTGGCAGTTAACCCATGATTTATTCACTGTCCCTCGAATAATGTCTGTGTTTTGTAGTTCGTAAGAGAGGCTGACGATGATGTTAATTTGATCCACTCTGCTGATACCATTCTGTCCCGGCGCGAATCTTGCCCTGAACGTGGATACAAGCTTGATATGCTCTTCCATTTATGATGTCCCCGAGGAAAGAGAGTTTACAGCCAACACTCAGTGAACGACCACACAGAATGGTTGGAACAATTGATTAACATGCTTGTTACTCAAGGGAATTCGTTTTACAGCTTTCAGTCTATACAATCCCTCTCGCTTTAAGCTTAGGGAGGCCGAACGCCTAGCAATTTCCAGGCGCCAACCAATAAAACTCCAGGTTACCCCCCAAATCTCCCATCAGTCTTCGTCTTCCTCTCGTCCCCTTCAGTCCTTATGACCAGCCGTCGTCTCCTTGCCGCGTCCCTGTACCCGATTACCACGTGCCACCACATCTACTGATCCTTTTGGCGCTCCCTGACCCCCAACTTCCTTCTCAATTTACCACGCAAAGGCGAGGCCGACAGCCGCAACGAGCGAGCTGGACCAGATAACCCAGCCCCACTTGACAATCTCAGGCTTGGCGAAGCCGAGAGCAAAATCGTAGGTCAAGTGGCGGATGCCGTTGAAGAAGTGGAAGGTGAAGGGCCAGGCGACAAGGAACTTAAGGCCACCCTTCGCGGCGAGCGGGAGGGCACCGAAAGCAGCGATGAGGGATTGGCTCTCGACGTGCCATCCGAGGAGGGGCGCGACGAGGTAGGTGCCAAAGTAGACGTAGAAGGCGGCTGAGAGACCGCCGCCGGTGATACGGGTCCAAATGGAGGCGCCGAACCAGGTCTGCTCCATCTTGTAGATTGTCAGGTGCGGGGAGATGGGGCGGCTGAGGCGCTGCTTTGCGAGGAGCTCGAGGCCATCTTGGGGGGTGAGCTTGGTGGTTGCGACGGGACTGTGACGATGGTAGATCATGTTAGGATTTGATACTGGTTTATCGAGTGTCTGGGTGTTTGACTCGTTTGTGAGGGAATAGTCGGAAGCATGTGCTTCAAAGGCAAAGGGGAGACGTGGGAAGGCCAATTGCGTACCGAGACTGGCTCGTCGACATGCTTTGTGAAGCAACGATCTTGGGGATCTGCTGGTTGAAGAAAACGGAGGGCTTCGCTGCCGCTATCGATTGCATCTCTCGTCAGCCTTCCATTGTCCTCTGATCCATTCGGGGCATCGATGATGTAAACGAACCTCGGCGCATGGCCGACACGCCCACCCTTTGCGCAATCATTGTGTCGGTATAAAGCGTGATTACTTGGTGATCGGTACGATTTCGATATCGGGGAGGGCGCGCAGGGAATTCGGCCGCAGGCGGAGGGGATTGGAATCGTCGGGGGTTTGAGGGTGTTGATGTCAAGCTCCTTGCACCAAAGAAGAATAAATTGGAGACTCTGCACCTTGGATCGCTGGACTCTCCGATTGAAGCGAAGCACGGGAATCCCCTCGGCTTTTCGGCTACCCGTTGACCAATCAGCGCAGACCACTTCCTAAGCTTTCGTGACCACGTGATCTTTGCCGCAAAGGGACAGGAACCTCGCTGGGCGCTGACCGGAAAAAAGCTTAGACGAGAACCTCAGGGTAAGGACAGGACCCACTGGGCCATCATTAGCTAAGCACCCACTCCCGCACAGACCAGCCTGGAAAATTCTCTCGTGGCACACAAAACCGCGTCGACCTTGCGCGTGTTTTCCTCTCACTTTTCCCTTTTTCTCTCCTCAGATAGCAACGGCCGCCCGCCGCAGCATAACTAATGGTGGCCTTCACTCCCTTGGGAGAGAATGGTTCACCCATGAAAAGCGCTGCTGGTAAAACCCTTGGGTTGTGGGTGGTTGGAGAGTAATACTGGGATTGGATCCTTCGTTGATCTCGGGTTCTGGTTTGCACCGTCTAGAAACCGTTTCATTTATAGGCATCTACATACTTTTGTCCTTGACGTGATGTTTCTGTTGCAGGCATGCCTTCTTCGCGTGCCTTAGTTGATTTCAGCGATGTTGAATTGATCCTTTTTGGCAGCAGCTGTTGCTCGGGGCCTCATTATCGTCGATTTCCATGAGGTCAATCTACCCTTTTACTACTGAAGCAGATAACTGCGCCTGCCTCATGAAGTCAGGAAGGCTTTCGTACCTCCAAGACCAGGCGCTACCGATCTCGATGTCGTTAGAGACATGCTGCAGGTGCTGTTCCGCGTTGCCACCCACCAGAGGGCATGCTGAGCAAAAAGCATGAACCTATCGATCATCAGTCTGGCTACCATATAGTGGTCTCGACATATCTTATTTCGTTGAATGCCTTGCACGTCTACATGCGTTGGAGTAAGCCCAAATTGAGGAGTATTTCTTCAAAGAGGCCAGCTATCATTGGTGATGGCTTCCTTCTTCTTGTCATGGCTTTCCCGTCGTCTCAACTTCACGTGAATACTCCCCCATTTCTGATCTCGGTGTAATATGGATGATCATTGACATGTAGGACCGTCGGTCTCGGACTTTTTCCAGGTAGGGACACTACCAAGTCGTAGTGGCAGTTCCGTCAGCCTCACATCTTTGGCCAGTAGCTTAAGTCAGGAGTTCATAAGAATAAGCTTCCAGGGACGATGGTCTAACTGAGTTTGCGGCCCGCGTTGGCTTAATATGGGCTTTACATCAACCTATATCCAGGCGATATGTAACTGAGCCCCTAGAGTTGCGGCCTGTGCAACTTCCCTTCGCTTGGGGCTTCATCCAATTCTTCCAAGTATTGGATTGTGGTTAATACGCTACACTGAGTGATCGATCGTGTTGACTTGCGGCATGAGTAGAGGTTGTCCTATCGGCAGTGCCGAAGATGGCGCCGCGCAACCGGTAACGCGGACAATAAGGTTTGGGTCTATGGAGATGCCTACGTCTTACATCAATCTCTCATAAAGATCAGGAGTAATGATGAACTGTGCGAAACAGAGCGATCTTCAGGGAATACGATATTTAGCTGTTTTTGGTACCGTGAGCGAGTCAGAGCGACCAGCTGGACCACAGACGCAAAGACTCTGGTGCCGTCAATTGATGGGTTGCGTTACCAGATTTCGGCAACTTACGCCGTGCGGTGGCAGCTGGTGCTCTGCTGTAGGTACAGACCATTACAGCGGACCCTACAACTGATCCCCCGATCGCTCCTTGTCGACATTTCAATGTTGCGAGAAAGTGCCCACGCATCAGAAGGAAATAGCCCGGTTCACAAGCCTACCGAAGGAAGCTTGTATGACTGAGCATGTTTCGCAACCGGCTTAATTCAGTTAACGTTGGTTTTGGGCTGGGCGACATGTACATTTCTGTCAATTGACGAAATAATCTCGAATCATGGTACGGATAGCCCGCACTCTCTGATGAAGCATAACGCCGGATGGGTCCACAAGACCAGTCGTTGACAACCTGGGCCCTGGTTAGTGACAACGGTGGGAACAGCAGAAATGACCATGGCATGAGTCCGATCACGACAACTCGTATAAACAGAGTTTCTCTGACTTGGACTCAGCAAATTAATGACCGAAAACCTTGGGTGCTAACATCTGGTAACGTGAGTCTCACTACGCATTTAAATAAAGGCGTCTCCTTGGGGCTATGAGTTTACACTGCCTGTCAACCTTACATCACCTCTTCAAACAGTCTCATAAACCGTCGATTTTGACCCAATATCTTTTCTGTAGGTCATCCGCCAAGAGGTATAACTTTCCACAGTATGCTGTACTGACCTGAAGACAGAAGATGAAGCTGTCTCTCATCCTCACCGGACTTTACGCAGCCGGTACTGTCACGGCAATCACCAAGAGCTGTCAACTCTTCACATTTTCGTCCGCGGGAACTGCTTGCACAGACGACAACGGTGCCTGCACAATGGGAAGATGCAAGGATAAGTTCCTATGGCTCAGGTGCACTTGCCCCGATGACTACCCTCACGTCCACTGCGGCCAGAAGTGCACTCGAGCGGGATTGTGAGAGGGATCTTTTCGAAGCTTGTGCGTTTGGATACCAGAGTGTATGACAGAGAGTTTTGCTATTGGGGCAGTACCATTTGGCTATTGGGGCAGTAACCCACTTTTTAGACCAATGAGGGCTTTCAACTCCAGAGCTCGGACCATCACCCCACACCCGTACCCGCTATACCTGCACACGGGCCACCTAGCGTAATTACCTACGGTCGCAATTGCCCACGGTCGCAATTAC